>JAHBCN010006614.1:0-47646 GCA_019359885.1 Listronotus oregonensis
AAATATCGACGCTCATGTCTTCCGGAATAACCAGTTACTACTTTTAAAAAATTCAATAATTATCAAACAAAAATTTAAAAAAAAGGCCTTTTTTTTTTTTAATATAAAAAAAAGTTGGCTTATAACTTTACAAGAAGACCGTTTGTGAGAATTAAAAAACCTAAAAAATTTTTTAAAAAAACCCCAACGACCATTTTTCGGGAAAAACATTAAAAAAACCCTTTTTTTAAAAATTCATTCCCCGTTAATTTTCAATATTGGGCTGTTTTTGGGGAAATGATAATCAATAACATTCTTGGGGAAAGAAAAAAATTTGTTGATTAATAGTTTTAAATCGACTAAAACAAAATTATCTTGAAGTCCCTGAATATTGAAAAGGGTCCTTTGTTTTTTTTTAAAACGGCAAAGTTAGAAAAAAGAAAAATTTATATCTCACATTTTCATATAAGTTTGGAGAAATCTTTAAAAAATTCTTGTGAACTAGCGCGCCCATAAATTCGCGACAGAGCGGGGGGGGGCACCCAGCAGCAATTTTCGCAGACGTCTGGACGCAAAAAATGTTCCCAAATTTTATAAAAATGTGAGATAAAATTTTAGCTTTAAATTTTAACTTTAAGAAGCCCCAAAATTAAAATTTGGGGTATTTGCCTAATATTACTTTTGCAAAAAAGGGTAATTTGTTTAAGGGATTGAAAAAACTATTAATCAAATTTTTTTTTGGACTTAAAGTATATTTATTGCTATTATTTCAAAATATCAGCTTTTAATAAAAAAAATTCGGAGATACGTCAATTTTAAAAAACCATTTTGTGGGTTTTTAAATTCTCTACAAACGGTCTTTTATAAGTAAAGTAATATACCCGTATTTTTTGTTATTTTTAAAAAAAAAAAAAAGGCTTTTTTTAATAACTTATGTTTTAAAAAATTTTAAAAAAAAGGGGTTGGATTTTTGATTTTAGTAATCTTGGGTTTTCCCGAAAGTCATGGCACAGTCAGATATCTGTTAAATTATTTACAAAAATAACCTTTTTGCATAATGGTTGGGACTGTTTTGTATTACTACCTGCGGAAGTAAAGTCTATTCAGTTTTTAATAGATGTTTTAGATAAAAGGCAAAAATCCCGTAAAAGAATTTTAATATAAACCCTTTCTTTGGTAATCTGTTTCCCTTTATTTGAAATTTATGACCTAAGATTTGAACTACGGGAGTGTAGAGTCCAATTTCTTTTTAAAGCAGAAAAAGTTTTAAAAAAATTTGGGTGGTTTTTTTAAAAGCGGGTTAAATTAAACATCACAGTTTTTAGTGAGGTTATTATTTTTTAATTTTTTTTTTTTAATTTAAAGTAAAAAACAAAAATAATATACTATCAAATACACAAGCATAATTTCCCTTAAGAAAGGAGATCTTGATAATAATAATAATTTGTATGTGCTTTATAAATCAATATACAAAAAATTTTCTAAAAATCTAGAATTGAGGGTTCCCTTGGCACACCTTTTTTTTCCTGAATTTTATAATTTTTAAAAATTTTTAAAAATCAAAAAAAAAAAAAGTTTCTTACAAAAGTTTGTACCTAAATCTTAATAAACTTTTATTTTTTTTTTTTTATTCTTCTTTAAATTATGGAAATAAAGGAATTTTAAATAGAGTCAATTGTACGGAAAAAGATTCCCTTTTTTTCCCAACATTATTTTTAAAATTTTTTAAAAATTAAAGATAGAGAAAAAAAAAATAAAATTTAGGGCAAAATTGAAACAAAAAAATTTTTTACGTTTTTTTTTATTTTTAAGTTTTTAGTTAAACCTTTTTTTAAAAATTAAAATATTCTTATAGTGTGACTACAAACTAACTTTATATTTGTCTAATTGAAAACGAAAAAAAAAAAGAGCCAATGTTGATAATACGTTTGAGCTGCAACGTTTGTTTGAACATTTTTTTGGTAGTTTTTTCTAGATATACTTAATTGTAGGTATAAAATATTACCTTACACCTTAAAAATATTAATATTATACTGATATCACAGTGAGGGTTTTTTGCAAAATTTTTTTATAAAAATGCTTTATTTTCCCGTAATTGTATTGTTAATGTTTAAATAACTTTTTTAAACAATTTACTAGGGAAACCCTAAATGGACATCCTTTTTTTTAGCAATACGGGCCCCTTAAAACTTATTAAAATCTGAAAAAAAAATTCACAACATTTAGATAGTCTTATTAATTCAAAATCAAATGAAACTCAAAATCACTAATAAATATAGGTACATATTTTTAATATGTGTTTTTATTTATATGGATGACTTTTAGCTTTTAATATTTTTTGTTTAAGTATTGTTTATATATTGTATTACTGTTAAAAAAACAAATTTTATAGAGCGTTGGATTAAGATATCTGTTCTTTATTTTTAAAAAAAAAATTGTAATTGATTTGTAGTTGCTTTAAAAAAGTTTTTAAAAAGATATTTGATTAAAAAATAATTTTATCAACAATTAATATCAAATACCCCCCCCGTGCGTCAAACAGATGTAAAAAAGCTACTGCTAGCGGACTTGTGAAAAAAAATTTTACTTTTTTTTTTAAAAAGAGAATTTTTCACCGTGGGGAAAAAAAGTGCACTATTTAATTTATAATATACATATATAAAACAAAAAACCATTTTAAAGTACGAAGTTAAAATTTTAAGAATCAACAATTATTATTAAAACTATACGATTTTACGTTTAAAAAAGAAAAATTAGTTTTAATAAATTATGAGCAAAAAATTTTTGCATACTATGTGAAAATAAAAAACAATATTTCAAAGTAATTTTGGTTAAGAAAAAAAAAAAACCCTTTATAAAACTGTTGTTATCGAAAATTTTGGCTTTTTTTTGACTAATCCATTTCTATTTACGTAAAAATTTCATCTGATATTATTAATTGAGTTTTGATGAAAATTCCAAGAGAACTTTAGATATTGGCATCCATGGGAGTATAAAAATACTTCTTTAAAAACGGCTGTAATTTTGTTAAAAGTTAAGATATTGAAAAAAAAAAAAACAAAAGTTGTAGCTAAGATCACAATCCACTACTTTTATTGAAACTTTTTTTTTCTTTTTAATTAAAAAATTTTTAATTTCAACAATTTAAAATCATAAACATTTGCTATTTTTGGAAACCCCAGGTCACATCTCTTAGAGAATTTTTTTTGATATAATAGATTAATGTTTTGAACCATCTAATTGCAGAATTTTATCGCCCGACGGGTTAATTCCGACCCTAATGTGTATATTGACTGGGCTATTAACGGATTTTAATAAAATATATTAATAAATTACTAAAAAAATTCATAGCAAACTTACCAAAGCGCCAATAAGAAATAGTGCTAGGCACAAAATTGTTACCTTGCCCTTCATTATGTAGAGTAGAAGAAATACAACTTTACCTTTAATTTGCAGCAAACATTTAAACTGTTTTTCAAAACAATTCTCTTGAGTTACAATGATAAAAATAATAGAAAAATAAATTTCAAGTACGTTAAGCAGATATGAAACAATTAGGATAAGTGGGTGATAAATTTCAATTATTTTGCAGAAAACTCTAAGTCATCCTCAGATTTTTTGACGTAAATTTACCAAAACACAGTAAAGTTAGTTTCAAAACAAATCAGGATGCTTGAATTGTGCTTTTAACCACTTATGTTTTTTGTTAAAAAATCCTAGTTTTGGACACGCCAAAAAATGATGGGATGAAAAAGAATTTTTAAAAGATATTTTACTTCAAAATGATTATCCTCTTGATTTTATAAATAACTGCTATTTTTAAATTCGAACAAACAAATGTAACAAAAAAAGGCAAATAGACCAGTTACAAATGTATGTTTACCATTTATTCCTAGCTTATTAAATAAAATTTAACAAATAGGTAATAACATTTATATTATCTTTAAAACACAAAACATTATCGGATCTCAGTTAACAAAAACAAAACTATACAATATAAACGAAAATACAAAAAATGTTATTTATAAGATGTAAATGTAATAAATTTTATATAGGTGAATCATACAGACAGGTAGCCACACTCATAAAAGAACATTATTAAACATACATTAGAAACACAGAACTCCACACATTAAAAATCTGTCAACACGCATTTGGAAACAACCACATAATAAACTGGAATGCTGTCAGTTTTTACCAAAGGAAACTTGTTCAAAAAAACGTAAAATAAAAGATAGTTAAGATATATTATTAAATAAAGATAATTGTGTAGCATTAATATCAGTTAATATAAATAATACATGGTTTTCTTTGCTTGGTGCTGAAGTAATTTCAGGCAAACTCAAAATCAATTAACACACTATAATTTTTTATTTTTTTAAGATAATAAATATACCAGTTACAATAGATTAATGTCATATAATTATGAGATAAGGTCCAATATTTTGAAAGCAATCTAATATCTAAAATTTTTTATCAACATTTTAACAATGTTAACTTTATTTATTATTTAATTTTCAGTTAAGTTTTTGTAATTTATTTTTATCTTGAAAAGGGTGATAGACTTGCCAGCGCCACTTAGATAATTGTCTAGATTTTTTGGGGTCTTTTTGGGGTTTTTCTTTTCTTTTCTGTTTCAGGCGATTCTTTAGTTCAGAGGTGTCATTAGGTCTGCGTAGGCTCAGTCCCTATACCCCAGAACCAGGACTGAGGCGGTCCGACCGTTTCTTTTAGCGTGTACCCAACTACCCAACAAATACTTTTAAATAAATAAAGCTACCACAACAATATAGAACATATCTGTATTGTTTGAATATATATATATATATATATATATTTAAATATATATATATATATATATATATATATATATATATATATATATATATATATATATATATATATATATATATATATATATATATATATATATGCTTAGTTTGATAACTCCCAAAATTATTAAAATGGATACAAATTATAGAAAGTCAATATCACCAAGAGAACGTCTAGCACTGACTTTGCGTTTCTTGGCAACTGGAGACTCCTACAGCAGCTTACAATATCTTTTCAGAGTCTCAAAATCTATCTCTTACATTATTCCTGAAGTTTATCAACCATAGTGGAAGTGCTTCGTGAAAGAAATTATATAAAGGTATGTATATTTGGGTTGTTAATTTATTTTTATTAAACAGTTCATATATCACATGCATAAAGTATTAAAATAAAAAAAGACAATTAAACAGTATTAAAAAAACATTAAGCTAAAAAAAATAAATAATATTTTCTTAACAAAAATAATAGTTTTGTTTAGCTCTCAGAAAAGGGATCTAAATTTGCATCAGAATTTGTATTGGTTGGGGTTTGGTGAAATAATAAAGAAGCTTGCACATTGGGTACAACTCTTTGTGCTCCTCAAAATATCTAAAAAACATTTTTGTGTAAAATAATTAGGAGAGCCAATATTTTACTACTTGAAAATTTACATGTGATTTTCTTTGTACCGCCCGGCAGAGCAACACCCGGTATACATATGCATGTACATACCTTTTCCAGTTCCAATGCTGGCCCTAATTTTACTTTTTTCAAGGCGAAACAATTCCATGAGACTTTTTATCTTTTTTGTGCTTCTGCACTATCTAAATTTGCAATATTTAAATTATTCACAAGTGCTTACCAAGCACCTTGTTTTTTTGTTTTAGAGTAATATTCTTGGTTCCTTACATCCCATAATATAGGAAGTTTTTCGAATTCTTGCAATAGAAGCAAAACTTTGGTGTAACTTCACTCTATTTTCAAATTAAACTAATTCGCCGGTTGAAGTAAGTGCGTTCGTAGATACTCCCAACAGTCCCAACCCCGTTCAAACTGGACGTTCGCGAACCAATTAATTCGTTTGAGCATCGCATCGAGACCGACAGCCGGCGGATCGCGCCCAAGCTATTCGCGCATAGAAACACACAACGTGAGCGTGCGCGCATAACCGTTTACACTTGAGAATTCGCGGTGGATCAGTGCGTGCGTGCTCAGGTCTAAACGCACCTTAACTGCTTTAAAATCGTATCAAGGTAAATAAATACAGAGGGCGGAACTAGAAAAATAAAAATATGGCAGGAATCCATGCTTGCTCAGATTAAAAGGAAAAAGGCCCAAGTCACCGTTGTCACGACTTAATAAAAAAAAAACAAATCAAGTAAATTTTAAGACAAAATTATTACAAGAACGACATTTCCTTGCCCACATTCCTATTTGGTTATTTTATTTCTAGAGCTCTTTCCAGGAATGAGCTGCGCGCCTATTATCGCAAATAAATAAAAAGTTGCGGTGAAATTCCGGTTTATATATAACTGGTTTAAATTTAATTCACATACTCGATTGTGTGTTTATTTTCATATGCTGTCTTAAATTAGTATTCTCTAGCATCATTCGAACGGTAATAAGAATGTGACATTATTATTCAAGTGGAAAGTTGTGGCAACATGGGAAATCCAGAGAAACTGTAGTAGAATGCATATTTAGGAAGCAAAAAAGAAGAAATTAGTCAAATTTGTTGCGGTGATTTGACTAAATTGAGTTTTTTACTTCGATAGATTTAAGCCGCGGGACTGTAAACGCGCTAGTCCAAAATTCGTACGCAAAAATAATAAAAATTATTAGTAAGGATACCGGGCCATACAAAGACAATATGGAGGCACTTACTTGGTTCTTGTCGATCAGTTTCTTAGGCCTTCTGTCCCCACAGGAGCTCCTGTTCTTGTTCACTTCACAATACACTTAAATAGTTTATGAAATCTTAGGTTTATGTTTAATTTTGGTTTGATAATGTTGAGTTTTTTGAGTTGAATTTTTGGTTGAGTTTTAAAAAACGTGCGATGTGTTACACGATGGAGATAGATCTGTCTGTCGCGCGTCACTCTGTATTGCGCACCTTGGTAGCGTCGAATCTTCTCGTGCCGTGATTTTGAAAATGTATGACCATTGTACGCGCGAAACAATAATTAGAAAAATTCATAGAAAAATCAAAAGGCTAGTTCGAAAGCTTGCGCGAACATTAATCCCGCCTCGTAAAACATTGTTTTACTTTGAATTGACTTAACATTAACTTATAAAATAGTTTAGAGTTAAACCGAATAAAACAAAAAATGTACTCCCAAATATTTTCCATTGTAGTGGAAACTATAAAAAAAAAGTAACAAAAAAATAGAAATTCTAAACTGACTGCACGTTAGATAAAAGCGATTGGGTCTTAGGTCTACCTATTGTGTAATCATTGGTAACGGACAAAGTTTCACGACAGGGCGTGTTAAAAGACCGTGTTGTGTTTTTACGGTTGCAACCCTTATGTGATTGTCGGGACCAGGATACACAGAGACAATTCTACCCAAAAACCAACGCAATGGAGATTTTAACTCATCTTTGATAAGAACCAGAGAGTTTATTTTGATTTCAACGGAGGGATCTCAACACGTTGAGCGTTGCTGCAACGTGTTGAGATATTCGGTTTAATGTGTTTAATTTTAAATGAGATAAGTCCTGATCTGGGCAGGAATTCAACGGTTCCAGCGTCAAAAAATGACCTGAGTTAAAGGAGATAAACGTTTGGATCAGAACTCTGTTCACAGAGTGGCCTGGAGTTTAGTGAGCTTCAATTGTGTTAATAGAGTGTAGAGTTCCTCGAATGTTAAGCTTTGAGTTCCTATGGTTCTATAAGGTGAGACTTAATTGATTTTACCCCTGCTTCGGCGAGGCCGTTGAGGTGAGGGCGCCGGGGCTGTTAAGACACCATCGAATTTTTAAACTCTCGGCCGCTGTTTTTGCCATTGCGTGTAGCTGCTTTATAGCTCCTATAAAGTTACTACCGCAATCGCTAGTTATCTGAATACAAGCGCCACGTCTAGCGACGAAGCGTCTTAAAGCAACAATGAAAGCTTCTGTTGTAAGATCTGACACTAATTCAATGTGAATGGCCTTCACACAGGTGTCAACAAAGACGGCTATGTAAGCTTTCAAAGTTTTTCTAGAACGTAACCTGGAAGTGATAATGTTAATGGGTCCTGCGTAGTCTAAGCAGACGTGAGAAAAACTTTTAACTGCGAGGTTCGGAAGTATGGTAGGTCTGACATGTAAGGTGTAAACGGCTTAGGGTTTAATCTAAAACAGCGGACACACTGGGAGATATTGTGATTAATAGCTCGACGAGCAGATAAAATCCAGAATTTTTGTCTAAGAAGATACAAGACTGTATTAAGACCTGGATGCAGATTTTCAGTGTGAATTTGATTAATTATTAAATCGGTTAATCTATGTGTTCTAGGTAGAAGTATTGGGTGTTTAGAATCATAGGGAATTCCTGAAGAATGTCTCAAACGACCGCCCACTCTGAGGAAACCCGCCTCATCTATGAAAGGTGCAAGTTTTCTCAATTGTTTGGGTAACAATTCTTGATTTTTTATTTTAAGAATGACGTCATGAAAACAGTCTTCCTGTACCCTTTTGACCAAGACTAACAATGATTTATGCATTTCAAGTGAGTTAAATGGACCTGAAAGTTTTTCAGTTAAATTTTTCTTGTTATGAATAAAGCGAAGAAAATGACAAATTATTTTTTGAATAAGATTTAGATTGGAATAATTTTGAAAAAGTTTTCAAAATAATTGAATTGAATATTGAATGTGGCAAGAACTGTCGGGTGTTCTTCCTTCAGAACTTCCTCGGGTACGTTTTCTGAGATTTGATCCGTGAATTTTTCGATTTTCCATTGAGATTTAGGTAAAGTTATCCACGGCGGGCCGTGAAACCAAAGAGGATGATTATTGAGATTTTTTGGGGTCAAACCTCTGCTTGCGCAGTCCGCAGGATTTTCTGCAGATGGTATGTGATACCACGGAATATTTGGGACGGTTTCTTGAATATGGCTGACACGATTGGCTACGAAAGTTCGCCATCGGTGCGGTGAACCCGTAATCCAGTGTAATGTTACTTGAGAATCGAAAATGCAAAAATTTCGTCTATGACTAGCAAGGCCGAATAATTCCGAATAACTACCTCTAAAAGATCTGCCAATAGAGTAGCACCAAGTAGTTCTAACCGAGGTATAGATTTTGTATTAATAGGAGCAACTCGTGACTTGCCTATGACTAACTCTGATTTTATCTCGTTGTTAGGTAACTCTATGCGAACGTATATACAGCTGGCATAGCCGAGTTCAGATGCATCGCAAAATCCGAAAAGTTGGCAACGTTGTAAATTAGTTGAAAAAATATAACGAGGTAAAGTAACATTAGAAAGAGATTCTAGTTCATTGCTAAATTGATTCCAGAGATTAATTATCGAATTTGGAGGTTTTCATCCCAGGAACAGTTTGATAACCAAAGTTTCTGTATGATGGTTTTGAAAAAAATGAAACTGGTGACAAAAATCCGAGTGGATCCCAGATTTGCGCTATAGCTGAAAGGATATTTCTTTTAGTGAAAGGGTTTTTTCTGACCGACTGCAAGAATATCTGAAGATGTCTAAAGATGGATGCCATTGAAGACCTAGGACCTTGATTGAAGTGAGATTATCGCTGTCGAAAGTAATTGGAATTTGACAATCTGATGGGGATAAATGGGACAAAAGCCTAGGATCATTGCTTGCCCACTTACGGAGTTCGAAGCCTCCGAGCTTAAGCAAAGCAATTAGTTCCTTCTGAAGGTCGAGAGCTTCCTCTATCGAGTTCGCACCTGCGCAGGAATCATCCATAAAAATGTTATTAAGGAGAATTTGAGATGCTTTAGGGTAGTTTTTACCCTCTAGAGTAGCTAACTCCCTCAAAGTTCGAATTGCTAGAAAGGGACTTGAGCTTACTCCAAAAGTAACCGTGTTAAGACGGTACTCTTGAAGCGGTTCATTAGGGTGGAAACGCCATAATAACCTTTGAAAATCTCTGTGTTTTGGGTTGATTTTAATTTGCAAAAAATGCTGCTTGATATCAGCCAAGAAAACTATTGGATAGAATCGAAATTTGAGTAATATTTCGATGATATCATTTTGTAATTTTGGTCCTGTTAACAAGGTTTCGTTTAGACTGATCCCATTGGATCCCTTGACTGACGGATTGAATACTACACGGAGCTTTGAAGTGGATTTATCTAGTCTAAGAACGCCATGGTGTGGCAAATAGCATGTTAGAGCTGGTTTAGGTTCATTACTAGGAATAGGCGACATGTGGCCGTTTGTGAGATATTCTCGCATAAATTCAGAGTATAAAGTGTAGAGATTTGGGTTCTTTAAAAGCCTAGATTCTAGTGACATAAAGCATCGATATGCGATAGAAAAGGTGTCCCCTAGGTCAGGTTCTGAGTGTCGAAAAGGGAGATTTACTACAAAACGCCCTGAAGGCTCTCTTGTAGTGGTTTTTTTAAAAATGTCTTCGCACTTTTGTTCTTCTGGCGATAAGAAAACTTTCGGTTTGATAGTTTCTAATTCCCAAAATTTGCGAATGCTTGTATCCAAAGACTGTTCTGATAGCAAAAAACATGAGTTATTTAATGAAGGATAAGTAATGATGTCTTGGGTATTGCCCAATAAAACCCATCAAAGATGGTTTCAAAGGCGGGAGGTTGACCAATTTGACCATCTATTCGCCCTGATAAAAGAACTTGTTTATAGATTTCGCCGCCGACCAACATGTCTATAGGACCAGGAATGTAGAATTTGTCATCTGCCATTTTAAGATTAAAAATATGGTTCCAATTTGAAGGATCGACTTTCATTGAGGGCATATTTGCACAGAGATTTGGTAGAATATGAACTTCAAATGTAAATTTGGGTTGCTTTTGACCTACTGGTCGAATGGTACAAGTCGATACGCCATTGGTCGAAGACGATGAACGATTCAAACCTAAAACTGGTATGCATACTTTATTTCTAGATAGTCCCAAAAGGTGTAGACAATTTTCACTGATTAGATTCAACTGGCTACCACTATCCAGAATGACACGAATTTTTTGGTAATGGCCTCTTGCATCAAGCACTTCAACTTGACAGGTAGATAAAATACATGTTTTTTGGGCCGATGTCGATAGAGATGTCCACAGATTTGTTTGAGGCAATGGGGTTGAGTTTTGACTGGACAACAAGGATTCATTTTGAGTTATTTGAGGGATACTGGATTGGTGATTTTGGATTGGTAACCTGCTTTGGCTTGGATTAAGATTCGTGTTGCTGTAAGTTAGATTTGAATTATTGTAGAATTGGTTTGCTTTTGGATTAAATTGCATTTGATTTTGATTAGAATTAAATTGAACTTGATTGGGATTTAATTGAGTTGAGTTGGATTGATTTTGTGTTGAATTAAATTGACTTTGGGGTGAATTAAATTGATTTTGGTTAGAATGGCTAGAATTTTGTTTACATATCATTGTGTGGTGCCTGCACCTACAAATTTTACAATTATAAGTACTTGTACAATCCTGTATTTTATGATTGAATCTAAGGCAATTTTGACATGCGTTCTGTTGCGTGATGTAAGCATGTCTTTCAGAAGGCGCCTTGAAATAAATATGGGACATTGTGTAAGTAAATGGAATGAATTGTTGTTACAAAGCCTACATTTACTCGTGGCATTGTTTTGTTGAGATTGTTGCTCAAAATGAGATTGATTTTGCTTTTGTTTATTTGATTGTGATTGTGGTGTGTTTACAAATAAATTTGATTGTGAATTGAATTTTTGATTTTGAAAATTAGCCCTTTGTTTGTGAGTATATTGTTTCGAATCATTTGGTTTTTGATGTAGAAGGAGTGAGTTGGCATAAGTTGTGCGGTTTCCAAAGCCTTGCAATGGTTAGTTAAAAATCAATCAAATTTTGGAAAGTTGGAATCTCCACGGCACTGTATTTGACCTCAAATGCTATTCTGGTTGAATTATCTATTTTTGATAAAAGAATTGAAAATAGTGGAAAACACCACTGACCTACAGGAAATTGAAGGTTTTCCAAAGCGGCAACATTTTCTGAAAATGTGTCTATTAATTTTCTGAGCTCTTTTGACGAGTTATTTTTTAAAGGATTAGCGTTAAAAATGGCATTCCAATATGTAGAGGCTAATAATCTTTTGTTTTGATAACGGCTTGTTAATGTGTTCCAAGCTATTTCATAATTAGCCGCTGTTAATTTAATTGTATTCAAAAGATTAGCTGGTTCACCTTCCAAAAATGTAAATAAATATTGGAACTTTTTAATTTCGGAATAATTTTTGTTATCATGAACTAAGGAAGTGTAAACATCAAAAAATGTGGGCCATTTTCTAGGATTTCCATCGAAGGTTGGTACCTTTAAAGGACCTAAAGTATCTTGGAATGTTTGCCCATTGGGTGGAATTAAACACGGGGTGTTACCGGAAAAGCCCGAGGTTGAATCAGGAAAAATTTCAGAAAATGTCGCCTTGGTTTTGTAATAGAATTGGTCTGTATCACGTCTAATAATGTCTTGCTCGTCAAATTCGGCGTCATCAATAAGGCCGATAACTTCGTTATGCAATCGTTTGAACTCATCATAATGATCTTCCAACGATTCAAACGCAACCTTAAAAATCGGTATCGAATTCGCATCAGTTTTGATTTAATTGCTAGGTTATAAACCTCGGTAATGCGCGTTATTGACGGCTTTCTTTGATTAATCAATTTGGTTTTAGACATAGTGCAGACGTTGGTTAAATCTAATAGGTGAATTTAAAATATGAATTTTCAACAAGAAATATAAATTTATTTTTATTTCGTTTATACCTTGTTTTATATCTATTGATCTGTTGTGTTTTGATAAGCCGCGAGTTAAAAATAGAATTACCTGTTGAGATAGGTCATGCACGGTATTCCAAAATGCACTTAAAATGGGTGAAAACACAACACTTCTTTTCACTAAAATAGGTTGAATTTAACGGGTAAAATTTAATTGACCACTTGCGTACCGTTTGGTAGATAGATATTGATTACACACCACCAAACCTAATACACAATCGATATTATGAGTTTTGTTTTGTTAAAAATAGCCTATTTTCGTGTTGTTGTTTTTAAAATGTAAACAATGCGCTGAAACTCCCCGATTGACGACTGAGCCACAGGAGCTCTCGCGAAGGCGAAAAGTAGGGGGGGCGCACCTGTGAAATCGCGTTCAGCAGGAGAACCGAACCAACAAAAATGGCGAAAATTTGGGAATGGATTTTGATGTCTTTGCGTAGCAAAAATTGAAATTACTTGCCTTAATCAGGCTCGGATGGAACAAAAATGTTGCGGTGATTTGACTAAATTGAGTTTTTTACTTCGATAGATTTAAGCCGCGGGACTGTAAACGCGCTAGTCCAAAATTCGTACGCAAAAATAATAAAAATTATTAGTAAGGATACCGGGCCATACAAAGACAATATGGAGGCACTTACTTGGTTCTTGTCGATCAGTTTCTTAGGCCTTCTGTCCCCACAGGAGCTCCTGTTCTTGTTCACTTCACAATACACTTAAATAGTTTATGAAATCTTAGGTTTATGTTTAATTTTGGTTTGATAATGTTGAGTTTTTTGAGTTGAATTTTTGGTTGAGTTTTTAAAAAACGTGCGATGTGTTACACGATGGAGATATATCTGTCTGTCGCGCGTCACTCTGTATTGCGCACCTTGGTAGCGTCGAATCTTCTCGTGCCGTGATTTTGAAAATGTATGACCATTGTACGCGCGAAACAATAATTAGAAAAATTCATAGAAAAATCAAAAGGCTAGTTCGAAAGCTTGCGCGAACAAAATTGAAATTTTATTTTTTAAAATAATTTTTTTGTACCCGTGTTTTGTGCTTTAGTTACATGAGCATAGAAGGTTTTAGTAAGATCATTAAGGTCCTCTTTTTTTTTAAGCCTATAGATCCTTAAAACAATATTTAAGGACAAGTCTTTAAATGAAATTTGCGACTGATATATTTGCCTTACCAGCAATTCTGCATTTTCAATAATACCAGTGACATCAATCTGAATTAGATCTTCTAGAGCCGCAATTCAAGTAACAGCCTTAAACAATTGGAGCGCTATACCTATTCTCAAATACACATTTTTTTAAAATGTAATAACAGCCGGTTCAAAAGATAGAGATAAGAATATATCGTGTTGGAACGTTAAAACCGAATGCTCTCATACGACTTTTTCACAACCAATCAAAACTATTTGTGTATTTTTGTATATGCAACATCTCTAGGATACAAAGAGTTAGATTTTTACTAAAACCCTTTGAATATCTGTCAAATTTCGTACGCAGCTGCTTATAGAATAGAGACCCTGGATCGAAGTGGTCTCATCTGATAAAAAATCTAAATTTTATTATATTTTTTTAAGTGATTGAATTCGCCACAAAAGCATAAAACATATCTTGTTCTATTAGCGTTCCCAATTTCTGACTATTTTTGAGAAAGAAGAGTGGAGAAATCTTAAAACATGTTTACTTAATAATTACGATTTGATTAGAGCAAAAAAACCTATTCACATTTCTTTTCAAGTCCCAAACTGCTATAAACTTATATATACACATAACGAGTTAGTGGTTTAGGAGAGATTAGAAAGATTTTTCAAAAACCGTTAAGCCGACACAGCGAGCGCTTTGTTATAAACAATCGTGCATGTTCGGATCTGTGAGTATAACTAGTAACGACATACGTACTTAAAGAAGAAATAACTTTGGAAACGGGATAAGACCGCATAGTAGTAGTGTCCGTTGAGGATGTTTACCCCTTAGTGCAATAAACAGCGACTTTCGCAAAAAGATTTAATCCGAAAAATAGGCCAAAGATTTTTTTTATTATCAAAAAGAGTTATAAAAAACACACTCTAAATTGTCGATCCAACAATTTAAGTACTCTAGTAAGTGCCTCAAAATACATCAACTGATTTTTAGAATCTTTTAATATGGAGTTTTTTGATCCTTTTACCTTAATAACTCCAAACAGTTCACGACGCGTGAATTGATAATAAGTTTTAAAAATGGTAGATTTTTGACCGGGCGGAAAATATATCATCCAATATCATAAGGATTACCTAAAAAACCGTTTGTCAACCAATGCCAATTTTACCTTTTTAAAATATCGATTAAAAAAATCCATAATATTACAGGACCATTGATAAAAAATATAAAACTGTAAATTACTATAAAAATATATGATTTACAGTACTTGCTCTTTGTAATACTTAACATGTTTAAGTCAAACAGTCTCACTATTAATAAAATAAATCCAATGAAACAAGTATATGATATCTATCTTGATTTTTTTTGTTTTCTTACATGGAAGGTCTTTCTACTAAAAATATACTAATTTACCTGTTTTTATTACCACGCTTTTATTTTAGCTTGACCTGTATGTATGTTTGTAAAGGAATCTTTCAACGTCATTTTCACATATTTCAAGAAGTCTGATTACCTTTAAAAATTGTACAGGTGTCAAAAGCCCATATGACAATACAATTATTTCATAGCTTCTTTCTAATGTTCTGACAGGGATCATCAGAATAAAAAGAAAAAGAAATACCTAGATTAGTTTGCAGGTTAAGTGTCTACTATGTACAGAACGACGGTAAATGTCATTCTTCTTTCTCGATATAATTTTAGAAAATCTTACCTCTGAAATATATATAAAGCAAACAAATGGTACAAAAATGGTTCCATAGCTGTCATTGAAAAAATATTCCAAAGAAATTTTCAATAAATTGAAAAAAATGTAAAAAAATTCATTAAAAATCCTAAAATCACAAAAAAACCTTTTAAAAAATAATATTAGATTTAAACATATACTAAAAATCAAGGCTCTTGATTAAGATTACTTTTGCTTTTTTTTGAGACTAAAAAATAAGAAAATAACTAAAAGTAAAAAAAAAACTAAAACAACACGCTTTTATAGCAAACAGAACTAAAAAGTAGAAAATAATTTTTAGGTATAAAGAGTTTGTGTTACAGTGATAGAAAGTCCAATAATTAACTACCACTTATTAATTTCAAATAAGATTAAAATTAAAAATTAGGTTATTAACAAAATAATTCGATTCGATAACAATTTACTTTATTTTTATAATAACTCTATTTTTGTAAATAACTATATAAATAAATAACTGTAACATTTAATATCAAGCACCCTATGCTTTTTTACTATAATTGAATAATTTAACTTTTATTTTAATCCTATTCCAAATTAACTGTAACACAAACTCTTTATACTTAAAAATTATTTTCTACTTTTTAGTTCGGTTTGCTATAAAAGGGTATTTTTTTTTTAGTTTTCTTAAATTATAATTTATTTAGTTGCTAAAAGTGGGTTTTGTTCAGTCAGGTATATTATTTAAACTACTGTGTGCTAATGCTGTAGTGCCACGTAAATTTAATTTACGACCACTGCCAAAATCCGTTAATGTTTGTAATATTTCACTGGAACGGAAACCACGTGGTAGGTGCTCGACCAATTGGATTCGATAGGTATGCCTCTACAGCTGTTACGGAGTGTAACGTCATAGCGTAATTTGGAACATCTCTCTATTAAACAATAAAATTTCTTACACATGTTACATTTAATAAAAAATATTCACTGTAAATTAAAGTAAGACATCTACGAACTTTTGCGCCGAAAAAAGGAAAATAGAAACAATATAAGCGCACCCAAACCATAAAAGTTACAAAAATGTCAAAGAAGGGGTACATCTGGCGGTATAAATGGTAATTGGGGTCGTATTTGCCGTAACGTCACTTAAAAACACACATTTTTATTACCTCAATCCTGCGTGTTCATAAGGACTATAAGGACAGTTGCTTTTAAATGTTTTCGGGGATGTTTACGTTATGCATTAAGTGGAGTTTTTGCATTACTCTTAGAGCCCTAAATGAGCTTTATCGGAAAATTATTTTTCAGATAGATCTGCTGCTAAAGTCAATTGACTGTATATCTATTTTTATATATATATATAAAATATATATATATATATATATATATATATATATATATATATATATATATATATATATATATATATATATATATATATATATATATATATATATATATATATAGTATTGTATTCACCCAAGGACCAATGTGGTTATCTTGCGTAAAGTCCAAATATAAATTTTCTTTCAATAACACCACTCCACAAAAAAAGTATCACACCCAAAGATGTGATATATGGTTTTTGATGTATTTTTGGTTCTCAAACACGAATCAGTGGTCAGAATTTGGACATCACGTCACCATTTTTTTCTATCCACAGGTCTGTAACACCAAAAATACACGAAAAACACCAGCAAAAATGAAGAAAATTTGTTTATTACGTTCTAAATCTTAGAAAAAAAACACGAAAAATAAAAAACTACCCTCAGAATTAATGTATCATTTGACGTTTTTTTTATAACCTCAAAAAAGTCATTATTTTCTTAAAATCAGCTGATTTGTGCCAAATTTGGTATAGGGGACATTTGGGGGTCGCTGATTACGAATCCGAAGTCAGATTTGTAAAATTTAAGATGGCAGGGTTAATAGGGCGGGCCAAATTTCAAAACTCCTCCAATTTACGCCAGATTAGATACATTAGTGTTTTAAGGGTCGCTAATTACGAATTTGCAGTTAGATTTTTAAAATTCACAATGGCGAATTTTATATGGCGAAATGATATTTGAAAATTTCAATTGCATATTGCATTTTGAAAATTAAGATTCGTGATCAGCGACCATTAAAACCTCTATGTACCAAGTCTGTCCGCCATATTTGACTTGCCATCTTGAGTTTTGGAAATCTGCCTTCGGATTCGTAATCAGGGACCTCCAGAACAACCCTACAACAAATTTGGCGCAACTCAGTTAGTTTTAAGAAAATAATTATTTCTTTGAGGTTATAAAAAAAAGTCACGTAACCCATCAATTCTGAAAGTGGGTTTTTATTTTTTATGGTCTATTCCCAACAAATCTACATTTATTTGGAAAATAAAAAACACATTTTCTCTATTTTTATTGTGTTTTTTTCGTGTATTTTAGGTACTTTGGACCTGTTTTTTGAGATTTAAAAAAAGTGTGATATCGTAGCCACATTCTCACCACGGATTCATGTTTAGAAGCCGAAAATACATCGTAAATCATATATTACATCTTTGGGTCCAATACTTTTTTTTGTAGATTGGTGTAATTGGAACAGTACATACAGTATTTATATAATATATATATATATATATATATATATATATATATATATATATATATATATATATATATATATATATATATATATATAATTATATATTATATATATATATATATATATATATATATATATATATATTTATAATAAATTAACATGTTTGAAAAAAAACAAAAATTTTTTTTTACTTGAACGGTTCATAACTTTGTATGTACTGGTCGTATAAAAAAATTGTAGGAAAAGAAAAGTTTCGTAAAAAAGGCAAAAATGCGTAGTAATTTGAATGATTTTTTTAAACCTTTTAGATTTCTTTAAGCAATTAGTTATTCGACCATAAAAAAATTTCTGCTAAACTTTAGTATAGGTTGGAAAAAGCAAATGTCTAAGTCCCATATTCTGGATTTACCCAATTTGCAAAATTGTCCATTTTTCAACCGAAATTTGATTGCAGAATTATTGTTTAAAAACTTTAAGCAATTTAACGAAATTTGGTTTGATTTTTCATCATCATATGAAGTTATCTTTGGCCGAACATGAAGGAATGTAAAAGTTACAAAAAAAACTTGCAGGAATCTACGCTTTTTTTGCCTTTTCTTATTTATTGCTGTTATACAACAAGCATAATAAATTTTGCGATCTTTAATCAATGCTTTCTTGTACAAAATTTAGTAACAAAACTTTTCTCGTTCAAATAAACAAATATAAAACATATTTAAAAAACAGGTTGGACACAAAGAGTATTTAGCGCGTATCACTCATTATTCATTGTAATTGTCGCTCACAAGTAACTCATCTTATAAGTGAATTCTGTAAACTTTTGTAAAAGTAACAGAAACGAAATACGTGGCTTGTTTAAAAACTCTCCAATTATAACTTTTTCAATTTATCCAATTAAGTAAAATACTAAATTACTCTTTGTTTCATTATGTCCATATTTGCTCGATGTGGAACGGAATTAAAACATGCAAATATGTCCCTTTTCCGAAACTCCCTATGTTTTCGTGTTTTTTATGTACCAAATTAGGATTCGAAAAATGTTTCAAGTTTTGATTGCTTAATTTTTGCATTTTTTAAATTGCTTTCATCTGGTTTAAACGAGTGGCTCTATGTATGTGGTGTTTGCATAACTAATTTAAAATTTAATTGTAGGTGTTGCAGAATCATGTCTGGCAACATGAAAGCTATTAATATAGCCATAAGTAGGCTAACATTCTTTTCTTATTTTAATAAAACATCAAAAAGCTTTTTTAACCAGTAAAATTCCTAAATAAATTATGGCAACACTTCTCCAATAATCTAAAAAATAACTAAACAAACAGAACGGTCACATAGCTTTAGCGTAAGATGAGCCGACGGTATGACTGCACGATCCCGCGATGACGTAGTAAAAATGCATTGGAGCTATTCGTGTGGCTACGCAAGATCTTAATCCAATCAAAGCTCAAGATTTTGTCTCGTCCTAGACGATCGAAAAACAAGCGTGTGAAAGAGGTAGCAGTCAGCTTCTTCCCATGATACTATTACTCGAGAAGATAAACCCACGCGCATGAGATAAGCCTATTCCTCGCACGCTGACGTCAATCGATGACAAATTTCCCCAGAAACAGCGAGTTTTTATGGCATTCCGATTTCTTTTAGATGTTAGATGGATTAAGTAATGCCAAAATACAATAAACGTTAAAAAAGGCTTTAAAACACTGCTTTCCCAACCGAATAGCAGAATTTTTGTCATCGAGTGACGTCATGCGCAACGTCGTACGAAATTAAATCGCCAAGTGGGTTTATCTTCTAGTAATAGTATCATGGCTTTTTCCGGCGCAAGTAAAGAGTAAAGTAAGGAGGGGGTGTCGCGTCGCGTTGCCTTTGGGGGAATAGGTCAACGTAGTCAGTAGAACAGTCTAAGTGATTTAGTAAACCCGCTGTCCGAAGCGTTTCTTTCTTGTGAACACGTAAAATAATCTTTTATTTTGGGAATAATTACCCAAATATTTTTTAAGTTTTTGATGGAAAAATTGACACAGTTTTTCTATGGTAATATTCAGTACCTTATCTGTGTTTAGATCAAAAAAGTTGGCTAGCACATCTCTTTCTTCAAATAGTTCATATCATAAAAATATTTTGTACAAAGTTGTACATTTTCATTTTTTAGCAATTGGCTATTCTTAAAATTTTCTTTTGTTACCTATAACGTGAGATATTCTAGTAAAGTTCAAAGTTAACAAGAAATAAAGTGCGTGAAGAAAGTGACTTAAAAAACTGTAGAAGTGAGAGCTGCAGTTTGAGGTGGTGAATTTGACAGTGATTGGTTAATAACAGTATAGTATAGTAGTAATGAGCAGACAAGGTAATATTTAAAATTTTTGTTAATTGTTCTTGAACAGTCTTATAAGAGAGAAACCGAATTCTGACATACTAGCTAAAAATTTTCTTTTCTTGATATAGTGATAACGTAAAGTTGTGGCTTAACACTTAACTTTTGATTTAATAATTTTTCAATAAAATAAACCAAGTGTCGTAGAAGTGACAAGTAATACGGGGTGTCCCACAAAATGTAAATATTTCGAATTTTTATTTGGAAAAATTGGACTTATTTCTTATATATTATAAAACACTTTCTATTTGTGCCGTCACGTCGTTGTATCTACCGGGTGGTGCATTGCCAGACTGGCCATAGGAAATCCCATGTAAATTTTGATAAATTTGGCTCCCCTATTGAATTTACAACAAAATTGTATTAGACTATTTTGAAGACATTGATAAGATTAGCTCACATTATAAATTTCGTTTTTTTTTCTGATAAGGCAATTTAAAGTTATTTAAGAAAAACTATTTGTAAAATCGTTGCATACCTGCTACATACCTTAATGAATCCACCAGTAATAAATAAAATGTCTTGTCAACTTTTTAATTGACGTTTTACTTTGTGTTAGTTATTTCAAAATGTTTTACAGTATTGAAGAGAAAATAACAATGTTTAAATGGTATTACATGGAAAATAGTTATCGAAGAGTATCCGACATGTTCTCTACGTTTTTTCCTGACAGACACATTCCAAGTAAGACAACAGTTCAAAATATCGTTCATAAGTTTGAGACGAAAGGTACTGTTATTAATAAATGCAACTGCTTAGAGCGAAATAATAATGTACTCGATGGAAGAGCTCAAGAAAATAATGTCGATTTAGATGTTTTAGGATGTTTAAAGGATCACAGCACAGTACTAAGCAAATTAAA
Source organism: Listronotus oregonensis (assembly GCA_019359885.1). Classification (NCBI taxonomy): domain Eukaryota; kingdom Metazoa; phylum Arthropoda; class Insecta; order Coleoptera; family Curculionidae; genus Listronotus; species Listronotus oregonensis. The sequence continues at coordinate 21,385 of JAHBCN010006614.1, forward strand.
GAAATATAAATATCATCCGTACAAATATCAAAGACATCAGGAATTGAGGGAAGGCGATGAGATCCGAAGAGCAGATTTTGTTTTGAAGTTATGGAAATGATATACACGATTAGGAACTTCTTAACGCAAATTTGTTTAGTGACGAAGCACCTTCATTAAACAATGAACAAACGTTAAAACATCAGATACTGGAGCAAAGAAAATGAACACAGATTTGTATCTACAAGGGCTCAATACCCTCAAAGGTAAAGGTTTGGGCGGGTATATTTGGTGGACATCGGATTATTGGACCTTTTCTTTTGAATCACAATTTGAGAACAGAAACTTTTTTAGAATTATTACAAAATCAAGTGGGGCCGGCATTGGAAGAAGTTGCACCTGACAATCAAGGACATTTGGTTTCAAATGGATGGTTGTCCTGCACATAATTCACGAACACAAAAATGTTATTTATACAAATTTAAGTTATCAAAATTTAGAAGATTAAAAGTTTCAATTTCAGCGGTGTGCGATTGACTATCGGCATTTCAACTTCATAATGCAAGAACTGAATTTTATAACCGTTTAGGATATTGCTTAGCAGTAAACGGAGGTCTATTTGAGCATCTAATTAAAAAACATTAGCTTTTAGTTTCAATGTGTTGTGTTAAAACGTATTTTAGACAGTTTTTAAGTGTGTTTTTCACCTTCCTATAAAATTGTTCAATTATGTAAAAATCTCATTATGTAGTTCAATGTAATTACTTGTATTTATTAAATGATTACAACCATTATTTTTTCTTCAATACTGTAAAATATGTTGAAATAACTAACACAAAGTAAAACGTAAATTAAAAAGTTGACAAGACATTTTATTTATTACTGGTGGATTCATTAAGGTATGTAGCAGGTATTCAACGATTTTACAAATAATTTTTCTTAAATAACTTTTAATTGCCTTATCAGAAAAAAACGAAATTTAGTATGTGAGCTAATCTTATTAACGTCGTCAAAATAGTCTAATACAATTTTGTTGTAAATTCAATAGGAGAGCCAATATTTCAATGTATCAAAATTTACATGGGATTTCCTATGGCCAGTCTGGCGATGCACCACCCGGTAACGCCTCATGAACTTCGCAGACGAAAAGGCGATTTGAGTTTTGTGAGTGAAACAAACATAATTTATTTTACCAAACTCAAGTGGTAATTTGCGCCAAAATTGGGGGCAAATTTTGTAATCTTTTCTTTTATATCATTTGTGAATTTAGGCCCTATTGATAAAAATGTTAACATTTTAATCTTGGTCTGTAGCTTGTAAGTTTATGTTTCGATTTGCTTATAGCTTGACAAATTTATTTACAAATTTTTGAATTTGTAAAACTTCGGAATTTAAGCTTGCGCTATCAGTGCTATTTCTATCATTTAATTTATAGGTAAGTTTGATTTAAACAAAAAAATGTTAATATCCTTTAATTATAGATGTTTAAACCCAAAGCGATTTAGTATTTATATCTATAATTTGTAATATTTAGCTTAATTTCTAATATATGGCGTATCATATTTTATATATTTTATATGCGGTAATCAAAACTTGTGTACATTTATTCTTCTCTTTCTGTTAAGGGTGTCCTTTAAAAACCCAAACTTGCATCTATGAATTTAGTTCACCTTTGGCAGCTAGAAGGGTTAAAGACATTAAATAAGAATGTGTTTTGAAAAACATGTTATTTTCCAGCTAGTTTGATTATTATTGTTATACATTTTATAGCAAATATTTTTATCTTTGTACAGTTCACGAAGTACTAATGTACCGTGGGTGTCTTAAGAGTGGTGAGAGGAAGTTTGTTCACACGGGACTTAAATATTTAAAAACTGGGAGAAGAAGGAAAAACTTCTGCGGGCAGCAGGTTCCAAACTCTGGGGATGAAGAAACGAAAAAGCGGACAGTTCGGGGCTTTCCCAAAGTTTAGAACTTTGGGAATAGGCTACATTCGTGCAGCCTACCAGCTCACCGGAGAATTGCCGGAATACGAAAGAGGCGAGTTAAATAGGTGCAAGGTTGTGAATAAATTGTTTAAAACAATTGCTAAAATGCTATTAAGCCTCGAGAACTTCTTGGTATGGTATAAGAAACGATCCCCTTGATCTGCTTAACCTAAAACATAATTTTGGTCAATTTATTAATAACAGAAGATACCGAGGAGCTTTTTAGCAAAACCAAATAAATCCACTTTAACAAAATTTAGGAAAAACCTGTCTTTTATGGTTTTCGTTAGTTTAAAATAGTTAAACTATTAATATTAAAGGTATATCGGAAACTTCTGATACCATAGAAAAGGGTCTTTTCGTGAGATTTGTTAAAGTGTATTTATTCGATTTGGACAATCAATTGTCTAGCAAAGAATCTGACTTTTGCTTTTGAGACAGAAACAATTTTGTCTGTAAAGGTTAGGGGTAAAAAAATAGTAAAGGGTCTATAAAGAATTTTATTTTATACTGTCTGGTAGCCTTTCGATTACATCATTAATTTAAGTCCGATAGGTTAGTCATTACAGTACCAGAGCCGGTACGTGTCGCTCAGGCAACACTTATTGAACTATTTCATTTTTATAATTTAAATTAAATATTTAAATATATGCCAATATGATATTTTTTTTTCTTGTTGACTGTTGCAACAGGGACAAAGGTTATGCGATTTTCAGAATACAATGTGATTTTTTGATTTTTGAAATCAAATCATGACACAGAACGGACTTACAGTATAAAATAAAATACGTTACGACACATGTCAGGTAAAACTTATTACAGTTACTCGTTTAGACATTCTTGACTCGGCTCCTAGCGTCGCGTCTCGTCCATAATGTCTAACTTGTACTGTAACGAGTAACCTACCGGAGTTATAACGTATATATTACTATTAAATAAATAAATAAAACTTACATAAATAAGTTAAAAAAATAAGTTATTTCTGTTCAAAATTGCTTATACTAAACTAAATAATAAAATAGGACTGTATAGCAAATATCTTAGAGTTTGATATTCATGGCAGGAGAGTTGTATTTCGTAAGCTTGTTACTTAACAAGGGAAATTTACCAACCTAACTATGTGGTGTTGTCAAATCATAACTTTAAAATTAGTGGATGCATTAAGGGAGACAATTCAAACTGCTTCGGGCTTGTTAAGTTTCAAAACAATATGGAGCTGAAGTCCAGACAGAAGCAATGTATAATTAATTTGCTCACGACTTAACCGTTTGTGCATTTATGCTTGTGTATTTGAGTATTATAATTAAAAGTTAGCATTTAATGTTAACCAGTTGTTTCTATATTATTTATGTAACTTATTTCTTATAATGTTTGCAACAAACTTTAAAAAGATTACTTAATTTAAAGTGTGTTAAGACTGACAATTAAAACGAATTGACCCCATAAGCAAAACATGGTGAAAGACTATCCTCTCGTCCCATGGATTTGAGAGAACATTGCTCTCTCGTGTTGGCAAAAATGTCCTTCTTTTGCTCGGAAGACCTGTTTCTTTCGTCTGGTCTCTTTTCTCTCAATAAAAAAATAAATTTTCCTCATATATAGTATACATTCAAGTCGCGTTTAAAGTTGTTTTTTATAGCTTTTATGCTTCCTTAAATTTTAGAAACATTTACACAATAGTATTTAATTTAAATTTAAGAAAAGTCAATTCTACGTATTTATTACCTTCTACCTTAAAACATAAATTAAAAAAATAATATTAATTTGACGCAATATAAAGTAATAGGTAGGTAGGTGGGTTCAGGTAGGTTTAAGGTGAATGGACTTTTTACGCCCTCCACTGCGACCGCTCTGTCTATTGTGGCTCACACCTTTTTATATTTCTCCCAATAGGATCGGACTTCTTATGAATGAATACCAGATTGGGAGAGATTTCTTACATCTCCTCTTACTCGTGTCGCTACCGCACAAGAGCACAATTTGTTCTGATGTGTTCTGGTTGTAGTGTATTATAATTAATTGAATAATATAGAATCATAACATCTCATTTAGGTCATCCCCATTTCATGGTCATTTAGATTAAACAATATTAATATTATAATATGTAACAACTATAATTGTAATACAGTCAGTCGTAAAGTAAATTCCGTTGTGTTAATTACACCCATCGCGCCACATGCGCCACATGGCGATCCTGCCATACGGTTTTTTTTAAGTTATTAAAGTGTTCATGTGAAAATGGGCAAAAGCTCAAGCAAACACGCCGAAGTTACAGATACTGGTGTCGTTAACTCAAACTTTATCGTCGAAGAGAGTGCAATTGCGGTACCGCATGACGTGCCTGATGTGCTATACGTTATAGCCGTTTTCGTCCTAATTTTGACGTTTATGAAACTCAGACAGGCATATAGAAGAGGCGTCAAAAGAAATTTTTCAAGAAGTATGGTGCTGAGAGGAACCACCGATGTGTAAATGTTCTGCAGTAAGAAAAAAAATTGTTGTTGCAGATTGGTATGTACAGTTTTGCCATTTCCCAACAAAGGCCCAAACTTAAAGCTTCAAAGTTTGTGGGCCCCCGCCTTGAAACCATTATGTCATTGTAGCAGATAATTTCCCAACAATTGATGCCCCAGATTTCCAAAGACTTTTTATTATCAAAAAATATAAAATTGTGAATCATTTTATTCCATTTTCATTAAAAATATTAAAATGTAATTAGAAACCTCATAAATTTTAAAACTATTTAAATTCTAGTTCGTATATTATAGTATCGTATTTTTCTACATAACTAACCTGACTCATTGTTTTGTTTAAATTTTCGTAATTTACAAAAGAAAATGCTTAAAGGTATATAATTTAATAACCGTCTGAAAATAGGTATAAACATAGTTGCCAAGTTACTTTTTTGAGCAGTGCATGATGATGTCACGAGTAACTTGCTAAAATACTATAACCAATTTGTACAGATTTGCATCCATAGCTACAAAGAATTGGATGACAAACAATACGTTCAGGTGCAACATCTATTTGGCACTTCGCGAGATAGGGTAATTAGGGCATTTTTAGTCCTTAAGGTGCGCTTTAAAATACCCTCATCCTGTACAAAAGTTATCAATCCCGCAGTGCTTGATGAGGAATTAGAATTCCCAAGCGAAGATCAAGAAAACCAAAAACAACAACAAAATCTGGAATTAACTGAAAAAATGTCTCTTTCAGCCATCGATTTTTTAAATTTTGCTAGCAAGCTAGTAAGCAGCGAATATGATGGTACGGAGAACAGACTCCAATCCTTTTTAGATTCCTTAAGTTTACTTCAATCAAACTCTAAGGATCACGAAAGTAATGCTGCCGCATTTGTAAGAACAAAACTTCCAGGCAAAGCCCGTGAATTAATATCTGACAACGACGACTTACCTACCATAATAAACAAATAAAAAAATGGCATTAAATCCGAAGAATCTCAAGTAGTCACAGCTCAGCTACTGAGTTTAAAACAAAATAGAGATATGACGAAATATGTTTCTGAGATAGAGAGTTTATGTTCAAGACTGAAGCGAGCATACATAAGAGAAGGTGTGCCATCTGACGTAGCAGAAACTTATACGGTTAATACAACTGTAACCTCACTCAAAAATAACTCCTCCTCAGAAAGAGTAAAAATAATTTTGGAGGCAGGAACCTTCACTTCGTGCAGAGAAGCTATTTCCAAGTTTGTTAACGTAAGCTCAGATGCTACAAACACTACCAATTCAGTTCTTTTTACCCGACAATATAGGCCAAAAAGGGGTTACTTGTAAATAATTTTAGGTCTAGACCCCAACGTGGTCGTCACTATCATAACAATGCTAGTCAAAGAAGTCGATATGGCCAGAATAGCCAATATTATTCAAATAATAATAATTACAGAGGTGCAAATATAAATTAAAGAGGCTCAAATAGAGGTCAAAATTTTAGAGGAAGGCCCAGCTACGTAAGAAGCTATGAGTCCGGTGAGCATTCGGAAAACCAACAGGACCCCCAGTTAGGTCCAATGGGGGATCATCAATAAATAATGTATTTCACCTGGACCTGTCACTTTCGAACTTTGTATTACTCAACACTGAAATGACAGGAAGTCAAAACATAACTTTATTAATCGATACAGGAGCGGATATCTCATTATTTAAAATAGGAAAAATTAATCCAACTCAGATACTTAATAAATCAAATTCTAGTTAAATTAGAGGCGTAACAAAAGGCGCAACAAAGTCTAATGGAACAACAAAAACAAACATTTTTACAAAACATTTCTCACTACCACATACATTCCACGTAGTCAATAACAACTTTCCAATTCCTGCGGATGGAATTTTAGGAAGAGATTTCATCGTAAACTATCAATGTCAATTAGACTACGCAAGTTGGAATATGAGTGTTTATTGTAAAAATGGAAAACTTGAAATACCAATTTTTAACAGCCCTGAAGAAAGTGTACTCATTGTCCCACCAAGGTGCGAAGTAATAAGGTACATTAAAAAAATTGATAACCTCGAGCAAGACTCAGTTGTATTAAATAAAGAGATAGCTCCTGGAGTTTTTGTTGCAGGCTCAATTATTTCAAGGTCGAGTCCATATGTAAAAATTTTAAATACAAATAGCGAAAGTGTCAAGATTAGAAATGCTGACCTACAAACCAGTTACTTGAACAATTTTTATGTTTACACTATAAGCTGCGATACACAAAACAGGGAATCCATGGTTTTAAACGAACTAAATAAAGATATACCAGAATTTGCAAAAAACGAGACAATAAATTTGTGCAAGGAGTTTTCAGATATTTTTGCTTTGTCAACAGACAAATTGACAACAAACAATTTTTACGAGCAAAAACTAAAATTAGAAGACCCAACACCTATTTACATAAAAAACTATCGTACACCGCACTCACAAGTGCCGGAAATAAATGCACAAGTAAGCAAAATGTTACAAGATAACATAATAGAACCTTCAACTGCACCGTATAATAGCCCAATATTGTTGGTACCGAAAAAATCAAATGATGGAAATAAAAAATGGAGACTTGTAATAGATTTTAGACAGGTTAATAAGAAGGCCCTTTGGCAGATAAATTCCCATTACCACGAATTGACACCATTCTAGACCAACTAGGAAGAGCAACATTTTTTTCAACTTTGGATTTAAAAGCTGGTTTTCACCAGATTCCACTAGAAAAAGAATCTAGGGATATTACAACATTTAGCACAAATTCCAATTCCTATAGGTTCACTAGGCTACCATTCGGACTTAAAGTTAGTCCAAATAGTTTTCAGAGGATGATGAACATGGCTTTTGCTGGCATAACACCTGAAAAAGCTTTTGTTTACATGGACGATTTGATCGTTATTGGTTGCTCTAAAGATCATCATTTCCAAAATTTAAGAAGCGTTTTTCAAACATGTCCAAAAAAATATAATTTAAAACTCAACCCTGAAAAGTGTCAGTTTTTCCAAAAATCTGTTACATTTTTAGGTCATCGCTGCACCAGTGAAGGCATTTTGCCAGATTAATCTAAATTTGAGGTCATTAAATCATTTTAACCTCCTAAAGACCCTGCAGCAGTAAAAAGATTTGTATCTTTCTTGTCTTATTATAGAAGATGTATCCCTAAATTTGCAGAAAGTGCAAAACCTTTAAACAATCTTTTAAGGAAAAATACAATATTTAATTGGACACAAGAATGTCAAAATTCTTTTGAAAAATTAAAAAACGCGCTTTTACAACCTAAAATATTGTAATATCCTGATTTTAGTAAACCCTTTACTCTAACGACAGATGCATCTAAACAAGCTTGTTCCGCTATTCTATCAGAAAGTTATAACGACATGGATTTGCCAGTGGCCTATGCTTCAAGGTCATTCACAAAAGAAGAGTCGAATAAGTCCACTGTAGAACAAGAACTGACCGCAATTCATTTTGGTATAAATTATTTTCGACCTTACCTATACGGAAACAAATTTTTAGTAAAATCTGACCACAAACCCTTAGTGTACTTATTTTCAATGAAGGACCCATCTTCAAAACTTACACGTATGAGACTTGATTTAGAAGAATATGATTTCGAAGTCCAGTACATTTAAGGATGTGACAACGTTGGTGCAGACTTTTTATCCAGGTTAACCATCGAAGATTTTAAAAATATGACAAGCAAATGTTCTCAGGTATTAGTATTACCCGGTCTATGACTAAAAAACAAGAAAGCAAAACAGGTGCAAGTGAGAAAACTATGCACGATAGGCCAGTAATCAGACCAAGAATTTATGAAACTTTAGAAAATTCTAATATAATTAAATTACCAATTTTACAATTTAATACTCAGCCCAACTATCTCAGGATATTTATGGGAATAAAAGGAAAATTTAGTGCTAACGTAAATATACCGATTATCAATGGCAGTATTTCGCTAGAGAATGTACTGTCTAGCCTTGAAAAAATGGCTGATGATCAGAAAATTAAGGAAGTAAAATTAAAATTAAATGACGAAATATTTTGCAAAATGTGTAGTATAAATAATTTTAAAGAAATTGGCCAAAGGATCCTGAAAAATATACATATAGTACTATATAAAGAACCCCAAACTATAAAATACAAAGAAGAAAAACTTAGACTGATTATGAAATTTCATGATGAACCCCTTACAGGAGGTCATATAGGACAAAAGAAGTTTCTTAAAAAGCTTAGAATGCACTACCGATGGAAAGGTATGTCCCATGATGTAGCAAATTATGTAAAAAATTGTCAAAAATGTCAATTTAACAAGATTAAATCTAAAACCAGAAAACAAATGGTTATTAAACCTACACCACAGAAGGCTTTTGACATTGTATGTATCGATACCATAGGTCCATTTTTGGCTGCTAATGGTATGCAGTATGCAGTGACTATACAGTGTGAGCTATCAAAATATGTCAATATTATCCCAATACCCAATAAAGAAGCTGAAAATATATCCAGAGCAATTATGAATGTTTGCATATTAATATACGGTGTCATGAAAGAGATAAGAACAGATATGGGTACTGAGTATAAAAATGAAGTTTTGACTCAACTGACAAAAATGCTCAATATAAATCACCGCTTTTCTATCGCATATCATAGTCAGACCATTGGAGGGTGCGAAAGAAATCATAGGGTACTTAATGAATATATTAGGATGTACATAAACGAAAATTTAACTTCTTGGAATACTTGGTTATCATATTTTTGTTTTTGCTATAATACCACCCCAAGCGTTTACCACAATTACACGCCATTTGAGTTAGTTTTTGCAGAAAACCAGAAATTTGCGAAGAAGTTTCAAATTCATTGATACACCCTGCATATAATGTAGATGCATACTACCAAGAGGTGAGATATAGATTACAGGTAGCAAGCAAACGTGCTCAAGAATTCATCTCGCAAGCCAAGCAAAAACGTAAAGAAATTTACGATAAACAGGCTAGGGAATGTTTTTTAAAACCCGGTGACATGGTCATATTAACGAAACACCTACCATTTTCTGTAATTTTGTGTGAAGGCGTAAATTGTCAAATTAAAAATCTTGAAAACAACAAAATAACCACTGTTCATAAAAATAGGTTAAGACCATTTCAAGGAAACGTAACCTAGGTCAAGAACAAACTGTAAATAAATATTTTTTTTTACGTTTAGTTAGGTATCAAGTTTCAAAACGTGCGAATGTTGTGTGTGTGTGTGTGTGTGTATTTAGAGGTCTAAATCCTAATTAACTAAAACATAATTAATAAAATTGAAAATTTAAAAAAGGTATTATTTTTTTATCTCAATTTAAACTTAACTTTTAGTAAAACATAAAATAAATGGTAAAATATTCTTAATATTTCAAATCATGCATGTATTATCCATTATTATTTAATCAATTTACCTAAACATGTATTTTTTTAAATCTAGAATTAGCACAGCATAATATTTTATTCGACATAATAAAAATAATCATTTTGTTTAAGTTGTTAAGTAAGCTAAAATTTATTTAAAGTTTTTAATTCACTGTACGTGATTTTTTATGCTAACCATATGTTTTGTAAGCAATATTGTTTTATTTTAATTTCCTAAGTAGGTTGTATTTTTATTATCAATAGATTTTTAGTTTAATAATTATAATACAAACAACCCGTTATTTTGACTATTATTGCTAAGTATGCCAAAAAGAATGTCCTATATTTTATTTCAAATAAAATGAAGACATTCTTCCAGAGGGAAAGGTGTAGTGTATTATAATTAATTGAATAATATAGAATCATAACATCTCATTTAGGTCATCCCCATTTCATGGTCATTGCCATGCGCCACATGCGCCACATGCGCCACATGAGCCACATGCGCCACATGCGCCACATGCGCCACATGCGCCACATGCGCCACATGGTGTCCCTGTCTCCGGGAGAGTATGACGAGCGGACGATAAGATGCGTCATGCCCTCCTTTCCCGGTCTAGTGACGTGGGTAGCTACCAGGTCCTTGTTACAGGAACTAGATGTTCTTTCTGAGGCCGCATCTCCGGCCTTACCCTATGAAAACGGTCCTATCCGCTTTCTGTTTAAAGTCAGGGAACCCTTTTCCCTATAAAGGCGGTTCTGTCCGCTTTCTATTTGGATTCAGGGATCCCTTCCTAAGCACCTGTTTGTTCGGGATGGATTAGCCCTTCCACCTTTTAAAACAGATTCACCCGTTTCGGTCGGCGCATCTTTGTCTGCTTGTGATCTTGAGTGGCACCTCTCGAAACGGATTTATCCGTTTCGGCCAGCGTCACTTTCTTCCTATGAAAGTGGTTCTTTATGCTTTCTGTTTGGAGCTAGGGAAGTGATAGTCCACCACGGCAGAGCCCCGCATTACCGCAGTAAAGCTAGATATTCTGAGAGGTCGCCCTGTATCTCAGAGGCACCGTTGGAACACCTTGAGTTAAGCCTTGTGTTCATCTTAGCTTCGGATCCCATTCCATATGCTAGCCAAAAGAGTTGCCGATAACCAGCAACTCTAGAACATGTTCCAAAAGATCCTACTGGGCCCAACCACGACAAAGACGTGTGAACACAGCGGTTGGGAAGTAATAGGTAATAAATGGTTGTATTTAGGATATTATTTGGAGTAAAATATTTTTAAAACTTTAATAACACAAAATCTTAGGATTACATTGTCTTTATTTATTTATTGAAACCGTTTTGATAAGTTTGTATCTCCAACCGTTTTTTAAGTGATAACTAAAAACTGCTTTTAAAGCTACGACTTATATACTTTTCGTTTTTCATCGAAACTTAAGCGATTTTTCACGGTTCAAAATGGCAGCCAGATATTCAGGATATCAGTACTAGGCTTGTTAAATTCATCGTGGTAGTTTAAAATTATTGCAGCTTGTTTAAATATCCTGTGCGAAAGGGTTAGAAATATTATCAAAAACCTATAGAAGACTCTACAAAATCGAAAACACAAACGTACAAGCGATACAAAGGCTTTAAAGCAGGCCATACTGTGGTTGATGATTGGCTCGTTCCGGTCATACATTTACCAGTATCACTGACGAAAACATGGAAAAAGTTAGGGAAATTGTCCTAGCAGATCACTTTGTGAGCATCAGGAAGCTAGCAGCCCATTTTGGTGCCTCGTTCGGATCGGTGCAGAGGGATACGCAAGATGTCCAGGCATGTGACTGCTGAATTTGTTGCAAAAACAGCAACAAATTGATGTCTCTACAGAAATGTTTTCTTTATGCCAAAATGTTATCGAGGCCATCAGTACTGATGACGAGACATTGCTCTATTAATACGACATCGAAACTAACCAACAATCATTAGAATGGCGCTTCTCAGACTAGCCAAAACTCAAAAAACCAACAGAGTCGAATAAAAAACCAGGCCTTCCCAATGTTTTCCGCCAGGCCTCACAGTAAATAAGAAGTTCGTCGGAAGAGGCCAGAATTGTGGAGAAACAACTTGTGGTTTCTTCACCACGGCTCATACGTCTCATCTTGTACGCAAAGATTTGACCAAAAATAACGCTCATAACCAGTTAGCACTTCGCTGAAAGCGTTTTAAGTCGGTTAAGGAGATAAAGAAAAATTCGCATAAGGATCTAAAGCTGATTTCTAAATTGGTCTATAAAAAGTATTTTGAAGTTTGGAGGAAGCCTTGGAATATGTATATTGCTTATAATGGAGATAACTTTGAAGGGAGTAAAATGAATATGAAATAATAATTTAATCATTTTAGTTTTATTTAAAAATTGGTGGTACTTTTTGATCAAAGGGTAGAATTTATTTTACTTGACAATTTATACACATAGGATTCACAATTATACTCCTGAGTCTCAACAGCTGTCCAAGTAGATAGAAATTGGATGTCCAGCACCAATAAAAAAAACAGTTCTTCCGGGTGAAGTCATGACATTTGTTTTTTAAAATGCTAAAGACATTTTATTTATTAATAAATTTAGGAAGGGTAAAACAATAAAATGTAAATAATATTCTAATCTTTTAGTTTAACTGCATGAATCAATTCGTGAGATTTGGTTTACAGTATAAAATAGTGAAAGTGAATATGTAGAACACTTCTTTATTATGTTGTAGCATATCAAAATAATTTATTGTTATTTCACAGTAATTACTATTTTAAAGTGTCAAGTAAATAATAGATAATCCTTGTTTTCACGTAAAGTAACCTTGTTCTATTTGGAACACGAATGAACGAGCTAATTATGCATGTCTTTTTCTGCACTAGCTGCGCTCTATACTAAACGGTAAAGATAATATCATCCAGCAATGTGTTTTGCAGTAATTTAGCTTTGCAAGTTTGCTTTGTTAGATCAGACAAAGGACGCATTATCTCCCTGGTATTATATCTTGAGCATTTAATTTATATGAAGACAAGTAACAATAAATAAACAATCTTGGAAAAAATGAAATTGAATTGAAAAAAAGGTCAATATATATATATATATATATATATATATATATATATATATATATATATATATATATATATATATATATATATATATATATATATATATATATATATATATATATATATATAATACAGTGTGTCCCAAATTGGTGGGGAATGTATGGGGAACTTGGAAACCACGATAGATAGAAAATCGGTTAAATGGGGAAAGTTTTGGACAATTATGTTAGTAAGCTAATCCCGTTTACTACATTGTTTTATCTATTTAGGTTTTTGATAAATTTTGAAAAAACATGAAACATTCATTTTCGAAAATCGGTCATGTTTTTTTTTATAAGTGAAAATTTTTCAAATCTGTAAAAACTTCTTCAAAGAAACTTTTTTTGTAGAATATGACCGAGTAGTCAATTTTAATTTTCTACGTTTCGGGTTTTTAGAATCATCATCAACTTTATTTTTTCATATGGACGCCATATTGGATTTTTACGCAGCCAAATAGCGCTTTTTATTCTTATTTCAACAATGTATAACATGTTATAATTTAAGAGTTTATAACCTCATTTATTTCAAAAAACAAATATTTTCTCAGTTGGCCTTGATTCCGGCGAACGTCATTTTTTTTTGTAAACAATAAAATATTAGTAATTGGCAAAATAGATAAGCTGGACAGATATTTTACAGAAATGGGTTTCGCGAACATAATTATAACGTTATTACGTGTTACGGAAAAATGTAATGGCGCCCATATGAAAAAGTGAGGTTGATGAATCATCATCAACTTTACTTTTCTATATGGGCGCCATATTTGATTTTTTTGCAGCCAAATAGTGCTTTTTATTCCTATTTCAACAATCTATACCATGTTATAGTTTAGGAGTTTATAACTTCACCCACTTCAAATAACAAATATTTCCTCAGTTGGCCTTGATTCCGGCGAATGTCATCTAGCGTCATTATCAAGTTAGCTCGGGAACGTTATTAAAATTTTTTCAACTTTGTGAAATGGTTAACTATTTAAAGAAATACTTGATATTTTGCAACGTTATTTCCAAAGCAATAGAAATGTTAATATAGCTGCGCAAACGTATTTCGACAATTTTCCTGCAAGGCAGCATCCTAAACTAACATACTTTCGAAAACTGGTTACAAATTTGCTTCGGAAGTTTTAAAAAACCACGACCTAAGAAGTTAACCAACATTTTAAAGAAAATCCAACATCATCAGCCAGGGATGTTGATAGATAATTCCACATACCTAAGTCAACCATTTATAGGGTAGTTAGGACTATTTTAAAAAATATCGTTAATATGTTGAGAAATATGGACAATATTTTGAATTTTAGGTGGTTATTTTACATCTTCATTTTAGTAGGAATATTAGTTTAGCCACTTTTCATTGTTTTTGTTTCACTTGTTGCAATTAACTTGTTACGTGTAGTTTTGTTGTAACACGGTATTAACGTTATAGCTATGTTCGCAAACCCATTTTTGTAAAATATCTGTTCAGCTTATCTATTTTGCTAATTACTAAAATTTTATTGTTTACAAAAAAAAATGACGTTTGCCGGAATCAAGGCCAACTGAGAAAATATTTGTAATTTTGAAATAAATGAGGTTATAAACTCTTAAATTATAACATGTTATACATTGTTGAAATCAGAATAAAAAGCACTATTTGGCTGCGTAAAAATCCAATATGGCATCCATATGAAAAAATAAAGTTGATGATGATTCTAAAAACCCGAAACGTAGAAAATAAAAATTGACTACTCGGTCATATTCTACGAAAAAAGTTGCTTTGAAGAAGTTTTTACAGATTAGAAAAATTTTCACTCATAAAAAAATATGGCCGATTTTCGAAAATGCATGTTTCAGGTTTTTTCAAAATTTCTCAAAAACCTAAATAGATAAAACCATGTAGTAAATGGGATTAGTTTACTAACAGAATTGTCCAACACTTTCCCCATTTAACCGAGTTTCTATCTATCGTGGTTTCCAAGTTCCCCATACATTCCACATTCACCTTAATATTATATATATATATATATATATATATATATATATATATATATATTATATATATATATATATATATATATATATATATATATATTATATGTAGAAGATGGATTTGGAAGAGTCCAGATGGCGTCACAAAAAACGAAATAGACTACATGCTAACAAATGCGAGAACAATATGCAAAGACGTATCAGTAATAAACAAAATACACACTGGTAGCGACCATCGTTTTGTTTAAGCTCATTTTACCTTCAACTTGCAGACAGAAAGAAATAAGTTAGTCAAAGCGTCACGTTTTCCCACAATACAAGAAATTGAATTACACAGAGATAAATATTAGAAAGAACTAGAAAATAAGCTACAGTCTATAAACTCTGTCACCGACCTTAGCATAGATCAAATTGCCGAGAAAATACAAACCAGCATCCATACAAGCGTAAAAAAGATATGCTCAAGGGGCAAAAAACATACCAATAACAAACTATCAGTTAACACTCTGAATCTTATGGACCAACGAAGAAATCTACAGAGACATATGGAACAGTATAGGGAGCTAAACAAAAATATTAAAAAGGAAATACGCAAGGACATTAGAAGTAGCAACACCAAATTAATACAAGAAACCATTGAACAAAACGGTAACATGAGGGTGTTAAGATCGATATTATCAAGGGGCAGAACACAATTAGTGAAGTTGAGGAACAAAAACAACATAATAATAACAAATAAAAAGGACATCGCAAGAACTATAGAAGAATTCTACACTACCCTTTATTCGTCCACACTTGAACAACGAATGGATAGAACTGAAAAAATATTGAATGTTGGATCGGAAGACATACCAGATATTACAAAGGAAAAAATACGAGGTGCACTAAGTAAAATGAAGAACGGCAAGTGTCCTGGTGAAGATAGAATAACGATCGAAATAATTAAACTGGGCGGAACCTTATTGGAAAAATATATTCGGATTCTTTTCAGTAAATGTCTTCATGAGGGCAGAACACCAGAAAGCTGGCATGAGGCCGAAGTCATATTATTGTTCAAATATAGAAAACTACAGACCCATCAGCCTATTATCGCACTTCTATAAGCTTTTTACAAGATTTTAACAAACAGGCTAACAAAGAAATTCGATTTATACCAACCTGTGGAGCAGGCCGGATTTCGAAAATAATTTTCCACAATAGACCATCTACAATCAATCAAAACACTTATCGAAAAGACGGCTGAATATAACATACCAATTCACATGGCCTTTATTGACTTTCACAAAGCTTTCGATTCAATTGAAATATGTTATATTTAAAAATCTATGGGTAACGCGCGTATGGACTCTAGGTATACCTCTGTAATCGAAAATATATACAAGAATGCATCCCTTCACGTTAAAATCGACGAAGACACCAAAACTTATAGCATTAAGGTTCAACGTGGAGTTCGACAGGGGGATACCAAATCACCAAAATTGTTAACATTAGCTCTTGAGGATGTCTTCAAAAGATTACACTGGGAAAATAAAGGGATTAAAATAGATGAAACATACCTAAATAACCTACGATTTGCGGACGATATCGTGTTGATATCGGATGACGTCATAGAGATCAAAGAAATGCTCCAACACCTAAACAGGGAACCAAAAAATGTCTGACTGAAAATGAACATTTCAAAGACAAAGATAATAAGCCCAGAAAATATGAATATATCTATTGGTTGGTACCAATATCGAAAATGTAAATGCATATAACTATCTAGGTCATACAATATCATTAGAGAAAGGAAATAGATTGACGGAAATATCGACACGAAAAAAACTCTCATGGGCCGCATTTGGTACAACTGTCATATATATTGAAGAATAATGCTATTCCAATAAACTTAAAACGCAAGGTTTTTATAGTTGTGTTTTACCTGTTGCGACATACGGCATGGAAATTATTGCCCTAACACAAAGCAACGCCGGTAAACTGCGGGTGATGGAAAGGGCAATGGAAAGGTCAATGCTGGGACTGAGTCTGAGAGACAAAATCAGAAACGAGGAAATACGTAGAAGAACAAGAGTTAAAGACATTATAGAAAAAATCGCAGAAATGAAATGCCAATGGGCGGGTCATAAAGCAAGACAAGACAACGATAGATGGACAGCAAAAATTATAAAATGGAGTCCAAGAGAGACAAAGCGAAGTATAGGCAGACCGTCTTTGCAATGGATGGATGATATAAGAAAGATGGCAGGTGTGAACTGGTACCAGAAAGCCCAAAATAGGAATCAGTGGAAGGAACTAGGAAAAGCCTATGTCCAGAAGTGGACGAATAGTGATATATATATATATATATATATATATATATATATATATATATATATATATATATATATATATATATATATATATATATATATATATATATATATATATATATATATATATATATATATATATATATATATATATATATTACAAATTGTGTATACAGGTTGGTTTAAAAATTAGAGGTTTAGAATGGTTAACAAATTAGGTTATGATATATGTGGGTGAGATTGCTGATATCCTGTTTGTCATTGGGAGCTTGTAGCTCTTTTTTATATAAATCATTTCCTTAATCAAAAGTTTTTGGTAATGTTTTTCTTGGGTTAGAATTTTAGTGTTTTTAAAATCAAATTACTGGATACTAGTTTAAGATCTGTAGGTATATTTAAAAATCAATAAATTCTCTAAAACTAAATAAATATTTAATATGCTAATCGTTTTTACAAGTAATTTTTGACAGATAATCGCTTAAATACTTGGATAAATTGTAAAATGGAGACTGAATACACAATACGATCGGTCTTAAAGGAACGCCATTCTTATGTAGTTTAGGTAGCCCGTACATTTTGGGTGCGACTGCATTGTGTATCATGAGTTTTTTGCGTCGGATTCAAAAATATTCTAGTCAGGATTTTCTTTACAAGACCGTTATTTTTAGTTTGATAAAAGTTAGTTGGTCGCTTCGTAGTTTTTTATAAGTTTGGGTATCAGAAAGTGGGTTTTCTATTTTAATTTTGTAGTTTGCTGTGTTCATGATTACGGTTTTGTTGCTTTTATCTGGTTTTAATATTGTTATATCGGAGTTATCTTTAATAAACTATTTGCTTTTTTAAATTGGTTTATTTATTTTGTCTTGAAAAGAGTTTTCTATAGTGTTGTTATTTTAGTTTGTTTTATTTGGGTTACTCGCCTTTCTACTTTCTGGAAAATTGGACCCTCTTGGTCCGGGTCCCGGGGTATGCGGGCTGACCCTGTCCAGCCCTATTGACCCCTATGAACTTGCAGATCGCTTGCAACAAATAAGAAGAAAACCCCCCAAAAATTCACAAATATTAATCTACGTTTCGGTGGTCGGCTACCGTTATCAAGATAGGAACTAAAACAAAAAATTAAACTAAATTTTAAGAAATTTTAGGTCTAAAAACTTAGGAAATTCTGATACTTTTTGAACTTACCTACGTCACTTAATGACGTTTTGTCATAAGTGACAATAGGTTATTTTACTGGTGTATGTATAGTATTTAAAAAGACCAGAAAGGTGAGTGGTATGGGGTGTTAATTGACTTTAAGTTTACCTGAAGCATAGCATAGGTAATCATGTATTATTTAAATTAACAGATATTCATGCTACACATCTGTTTTTATTTAATAAAATAAATGCACTTTCCTTTATTTTAAGGTTTTTTGAACAAGTTTCCTTTGCTAAAATGCTAGAAGCATTCCAGTTTATCATGTGGTTATTATCAAATGCGTGTTGACATATTTTTGATTTGTGGAATTCTGTGTTTCTAATATATGTTCTATGTTCTTTTATGCGTTTCGCTAATGGTCTGGAAGTTTTACCTATATAAAATTTATTACATTCACAAGGGATCTTATAAATGACATTTTTTGTATTTTCGTTTATATTGTATGGTTTTGTTTTTGTTACTTGGGATATAATGGTGTTTTGTGTTTTAAAGATAGTGCGAATATTAAATTTGTTACCTATTCGTTAAATTTTATTTGATAAGCCAGGAATAATGGTAAAAATAGATTTGTAACAGGTCTATTTTGATTTTGTTTTAAATCTGGTTGTTCAAATTTTAGAAAGCATTTGTTTATAAAATCAAGAGGATAATTATTTTAATTCTATCAAAAATACTTTTTACAACAATCAGTATTGTTTACTAAAGAATCTAAAATAGTAAGTAAAAATTTTGCTAATGGGTGTGTAGGTGAGTTTATGCAACTAACTATAGGACGTAATGGTATATCAGGTTTGTGTATTTTTGGTACTCCATAAAAGTGTGGAGTTTTACTGTTATGGGGTGTAAGTATAAATCTTTCTCTATCTGGAAAGCTGTTTTTATGTTTTTTAAAAATGTTATAGATTTGTCTTTTAATGGTTTCAGTTGGATCATTGTTTATTTTTGTATAATTACCATCATTTAAAAGAGACATTATTTTATTATCATACATATCACAGTCTATTATTACTGTTACATTACCTTTATCTGCAGGAAGAATTTTTATGGTATTGTCTCTTTTCAATAACTCTAATGCTTTTTGTTCAATGTTTGTTAAATTTTGTTTAATTTTAAAAGGTTTTTTTAAAGCAATATTAGTTCTAATTTTAAATTCATCTTGGTGTTCTATTGGTAAGTCTTGACATGTTTCTTCAATGCACGAAATAATGTCAAGCTTGGGAACTGTTTTGGGTGTAATTGCAAAATTTAAGCCTTTAGAAAGAACCAGAGATTCAGTATCTGTTAATTCTTTTTTATATAAATTAACTACAGTTTTATTAATCTTTTCATTATTTCTTATGTTAGATATTTCTGAGTTTTAATTTTTCTTTTAATAAATTATTAAATTTATTTTTATGTATGTCTTTTTGAATTTGAAAATGTATTAAATAACTATTACATTCCTGAAAACAATACGGAAAACCTATGGAATAAAATGTGCTTATAAAATAACCTGTCAGTAGGGCTGGACAGGGTAGAAAGGCGAGTAACCCAAATAAAACAACCTAAAACATGAATCCGACACAAAACTCTAAAACATATTTAGTGTTGTTATGTCTTAATTTTATTTTATGGATGGCTATTACGTTTACTACACTTGCCCCAATGGAATCTTTGATTTCAATAGCTTTATTGTGTATGGCAGATTCTAAGCAAGCTATGTATTTTATTGTGGGAAATCTACTTTCATTGACCACAGGTAAAGAAAACCACCCAATGCCAAGAACTCAGCTCTATTATCCGGTATAGGTTTATCAGAAATATTTGTTAGCCAATTTGAAGTATTTACTTCATTACTAGGTATTGATGCTTTAGTTATTAATTTTGAGAGTTTCTTTAGGTTTTTTAATTTAACGTAAATAAATATTTTTCATGTTTTAGCTTTTCACAGTAAGTGAAATTGTTAAAGGTATCTGGTGGTAATATTTGTTTTAAGTCGGTGCTTATTAGTTTAATTTTAGAATCCAAGTTAGTTATTGTATTTGTAGCTTCGGTAATTGTAAGATTTAAAATTTTATTTTTTGTGCTATTTATAATATAATTATTTTTTTTTAAGTACGAACCTGTAAAATTTATATGTGACGCGTTAATATTAAAAAAAAATGCGTAAAGATCCTTATGTTTACATCTTAGCAAGAATATCTATCGGTTTTTCTGCTTTGCTATTATGTCATTAATTTTGGATAAGGTCTTAATTTTATCAGCACATTCTATTTCATAGGTTGTCGTATTGTTTCCAGGGATGTAAAGTTAGATGTATTTTGCATTTTCACCCTTGCAATATTTATATTTTACAATATTCTTAAACCATTTATTTATAATACATTTCTTGTTTCTTGGGTATAGGTTTTTTGTTATTTAAGGAAACACAATATTTTGACGTTTTGCCCATTATATTAGGCTTTTTCAAAAGAAAACATAAATTTTTGGGTTTCACCTTAAAAATAGAAAACAGTTAACAATCGATTTTACATAAGTATACATAAAAAAAACCAATATTACCACCAGATACTTTTAATAATTTCACTTTCTATGAAAAGCTAAAGCAGAGAAAAATATTTAATTAAGTAAAATTAAAAAAGAAACTGTCAAATTTAATTACAAAAGCATCAATAACGAGTAATACAGTAAATACTTTAAATTGAATAACCAATATTTCTAATCAACCAATACCTAATGATATAGCTGAGGTCTTGGCATTGGGTGATAAGTTTTCTTTACCTGTGGTCAAAAAAAGTAGAGTTTCCACAACAGAATACATAGCCTGCCTAGAATCTGCCATACACGATAAAGCTAATGAAATCAAAGATTCCATTAGGGCAGGTCTAGTAAACGTAATAACCAACCATAAACAACATTTAACAAAACTATTTTCAAAACAAAATAAATAAACCAATTAAAAAAGCAAACAGTTTATTAAAGATAACCCCGATATAACAATACTAAAACCAGATAAAAGCAACAAACCGTAATCATGAATAGAGCAGACTACAAAACCTACTTTCTGATACCCAAACTTATAAAAAACTACGAAGCGACCCAACTTACTCTTATTAAACTAAAAATAAAAGGTTTGTAAAGAAAATCCTGACTAAAAACCTTATTACTGAATCCGACGCAAAAAAACTCATGATACACAATGCAGTCGCACCCAAAACATACGGGCTACTAAAAATTACTTGTAAAAACGATTACTATATTAAAGATTCATTTAGTTTTAGGGAATTTATTGATTCTATTAAAATACCTACATATCATAAACTAGTATCACTTGAGGTTGTTTCTCTTTATACCAATATTCCTAATGATCTTTTATATCAAATAATAAAGAAATATGGAACTTGCTAAAAGAACATACTTCACTTAATGAAAACACCTTCATCGAAGCAATGAATTTAACACTAACAATTATCCAATTTGAAGACAAATTTTACCAACAATTAATATTACCCTTCCTATAATTTTCTTTAAACGGTATGTTGACGACTGCTTAAAAACAGTACCAGCAGGTAAAGTAGATAAGTTAGTAAATATTTTTTTCTACTCCTATATTAGTAAGAACCTAATTACCCACCGTCTACTTTATCAGTAAATCTCTAATTACAAACACTATACTGTAAGAAGCCAAACTGTGCGTAAGGGCAGTTACGTAATATATATTTATATATATATATATATATTATAATGTCTTCCACAATCGCATTAGCCGCGAGCCCCCCAAAAACTTGAAAACTTTCAATAGATTTTACGTAAAGCTGGCTATGAAACAAATAGCATCGCCTTGACAACGCAAATGTTTGTATTCTTATTTGTATTGTTACTTAAAGTTTACATAATCTTCTGCTTTTATTTATAAAAAAACTAAATATAAAGTCGTAGAAAAAGTATAGTACACAACTCGAGTGGTAAGCCCATTACACACTCTTTCGAATTACGGTACTCGCTCACGCTCGTACCGTAATTTTCGAAATCGTGTGTAATGGGCTTCTTACCACTCTCGGTATGTAATATACTATTAAATAATTTCCACCCTATAATCCAATTTACGTCTGAGGTCGAAGTTAATGACGAAATCAATTTTCTCGACTTAATCTTAATAAGGAACGAAAAGGGTAAAAAGGATAAAACTAAATGGTACACAAAAAATACTTGGTCGGGACGTTATTTAAATAATATATTAAATCAAAAAAAATTACAAAAAATAATGTAATAATTGGTTTAACTGATAGGGCATTAAAATTAATTTAACCAAAATTACGTCCACACATTTTAAGTTAGAAAAATTTTAAAAGAAAATAATTTTCCCATTAAACAAATAAACAGAATTATCAAACAACGTACTTTTAAATTTTATAATAACAATACAAATAATACCGAAAATAGCACAGATACTGACAGGGTAAAAAAATATGTTGCCAGGATATACTCCCAGGAATTGTCCGAAAAATAAAATATATCCTGGCAAAACATGACACAGTTGTATGCCACAGGGCCCAAAACCTTTTATTATCATTATTTACACCTTTAAAGAGCCAAGTCTCGAGGAAAAAAAAATCAAACATTGTTTACTCAATTTTATGTTTAAATTGCCCGAAAAAATACATTGGTAAAATAACACAATATTTTGATAGCAGAGTTAATGGGCACAAATATACGGAAAATGCTTCTACAGCTCTACATAAAAGCAAATTTAAAACATGAATTTGATTTTAAAAACACTGAAATTCTAACCCAAGAAAATCATCACCAAAAGTTTTTGATTAAGGAAATGATTCATATAAAAAGAACCACAAGCTCTTATTGACAAACAGGATATCAGCAAATGTCAGCCAGATACATATGTCATAACCTAATTTGTTAACCATTCTGAACCTCTAATTTTTAAACCAACCTGTATACACAATTTGTAAATTGCTTTTATAAATTAAATCTAAAAAAAACTAAAAATAAAATCAATGTTAGTTTTCTTATAAATCTAAAATTTCTTATAATAAAAAATAAAATATAAACATTTTTTTGACATATTCTAAGTTTTTTGTAGCAATAACATTTAAATTATCCGATTACCAAGATCTTTCTTCGAGGTGCGCATTTTAAAGATTATTAAAACAATGTTTTTAAATGTTTAATAAATTACTGTATTATCATTGTGAAGTCATGTATGTTTTGTTGTTTGTTTTTTTATGTATATGTTAAATCTATTGTTAACTTTTTTTCTATTTTTGGATTAAAACTTTGTTGTGGTTTTTTCGTAATAATTTCTTAACTGATTGACATAGCGTTACAAAATTGGGGATCTGGGGGTCTTTTGAGGCGAGGAATTTAAATACGTCCATGCTTTTGATGTTGCTAGTAGAGGGCGCCAGCTACGGCCTAGCCCACTTGTTTTAAATGGCATAGAGCAACTGTTTTTGGGATAAAAGCACTTTTATGAACCCCGCAAATTTCTTATGAAAAATGGGTTTATGCCAATTGTCTTTAAACTAGTACGCATAGTAATAGTTCTCAAGTCGGTAACCAAATGTCTGCACGGGCACAAAACCCGAAAACCCCCCCAAACCCCCTAAAATCACATAGTTTTTATCGACTTTGGGATAAAGCAGGCTTACGTAAATTGCATTATTTCGACCTAAGGAATCTGTTGTTGCTCTGTGTCCCATTACTTTTAAGACACACAACACACAACACACACAAAAATATATATATATAATAATAATATATATATATATATAATATATATATATATATATATATATATATATATATATATATATATATATATATATATATATATATATATATATATATATATATATATATATATACAGTAAAGCGCAGAGCACTGCGAACATAGGACGATGCTGGACGATTTTGGATGTACCTAAAAACGCCGCACGCATTGCTCATCGATCAATAATTTTCGGCAAACAATAATTTATAAGACGCGCGTCGGCCGGCCAAGCGATCAATTTAATACGGTTATTCCTGAAATAATTCTTTACTATCGAACGCTCTACAGCTATAGTTGTACGGTGTCGATTATTTGCGACCAAAAAGTTTTTTTTTTTAAATAAAATAATAATTATTAATAATGGATGTTCACGAACTGAAAGAAAAAATTAAAATCATTAAATTGTATCACCGTGGAAATCCTGATAGGGGAATTAGGGAATTATTTATTAATTTATTTCCAACCAATTTTTACTATTTACCGAGTCATTAAAAACTTTTTGACATTTGGTTGGTTAACTCCAAGAAAACATAAACATGATAGTGCACCAGAAGAAAACAACGAAAGGGAAATGAAGGAAATTATAGTGGTGGCAAGTGTTATTGAAAATCCTACAATTTCATTAATACAATTGAACAACAGGTTAATTTGAGCAAAAGATCAGTGGAAAAAGTGCTTAAAAAAAATGGATATCGATCCTACAAAGTAAGAAAAACCCATGAAATTTTCCCTGATGATCATTTTAGACGAATGCCATTTTGTGAAACTGTAATGGAAAATAACAATGAACATTTTATAAGAGACATTGTTCTTCATGGTCTCACCCAACGATTTTTTTTTTCTGGGGTCATGTAAAATCACAAATTTATGGTTTCCAGGAGAATAGAGCTAATAATATACAAGAATTGCAATTACAAATTGAGAATTCTTTTAGGATTATTACCCTTAACATTCTAGCAAATGTCAGAAGGCGATTTTATGACAACCTTGGTTATTGTTTGGCTCAGAAAGGTGATTTATTTGAGCATCTTCCATAACTTGAAAGATTTTTTCTTTTTTTATTTTTTTTAAATATCTCTACGTTCCATTATTTATTTGAGAAAATTCTTTTATTTTATTAGGAAAAACTGTTTCGTTTTTAAAACCGTAGCCAACGTTGCGGTCTCGTAAGCAACTAATTTTAAATTTATGGCTGATAAGACATCCGATCGAAGACGGTTGATGCTAGCTAGCTCCTGCTACTTGCCTATAAACACTGCATATTCTTACTGAAAATAAAAACGTAGTACACAACTAAACTGGGTTGATAACTCTTCCGAATATATCACCGTACTCCCCACCAGTCCCAACCAAAAATGAGCCACGTGAGGAAACGAGACAGAAATTGAAATGCAAGCCACAAAATTATTATTGGTATTTTAGAATTGGGTACATCCAAAATCATCCAGGAGCCTCCTATGTTCGCAGTACGGTGCGCTTTACTGTATATATATATATATATATATATATATATATATATATATATATATATATATATATATATATATATATATATATATATATATATACTTGTCTGACCGACGTTACCAGACCTTATATATACAATAGACAACCCTAGACCACCAAAAAGGGAAATTCGATAGAGAAGGTAAATTTTAAAAAATTTAAAACTTATTATTTACAACTTCTCATGCAATATAGAGGGGTAAGCTATCTGCTTAAATTACGATTTTCATATATTCAATACACCTTATGAATCCAAATACGTACAACATACTTTTTGCCATCGAAGATACAAAGATTACATACTCCGCCGACGTTACCGACCACGCAGGGTTGCCAAACCTTTATAAAGTAGATTGTGGCGGGAAAAACCAATATGTTATATATGTTACGCTCAGTAGTTGAACTCGGGCATTACCAAAAAAAAACGCAAAACTAATTTTGAGCAACGAATATTTCCAAAACCCGAAATTTCATTTTTATGCGGATATTGAGATTACGAAATAAGCAGGACTGGGTTTATTTTTAACTGTACAATACTAGTTCTGTACATTT
>JAHBCN010006615.1:0-47810 GCA_019359885.1 Listronotus oregonensis
GCACATGTATAAGCAAGGGTATTGATCCTGGATAAAATAAAGTATTAGTTTTTGATTTACCGCAGTTTAAAACAAACAACTCACGTTTTGTTTTTTATTTAAATATATAAAAAACACATTTATTATTTAGCAAATATCCATATGTGGAAAATAGTTCTAACGGGATTAATAACACCCGTTCTTTCTTTTTGAAATGACATTTTTGTCAATTCTACTATAGATTTTTGACATTTGCAGCTTAAAAATATAAAAGTAACAAACACAAGTGCAACGAATTAAAAAGTAAACTTGGTTTGTTACAACAAAGGCGTAGAAAGGCCACATCAATTTTTATTTTTATTTTCAATACAAAATTGCGACTTTGATCTCGGGATTCTGATTTATATCTCGGAATTCTGATTTATATCCCGGAATTCCGACTTGGATTTCGGAATTGCTAGTTATATCTCGGAATTCCGACTTCAAAGTCGGAATTTCGAGATCTGAGTTGAAATTCGTACTGAAAATAAAAATTGGTGTGGCCTTTCTACGCTCTGCGTATAGAAGGGCCACACCAATTTTTATTTTTAGTACACATTCCGGAATTCCGAGATCTAAGCCAGAATTCGGAGACATAAGTTAGAATCCCGAGATCTAAGTCGGAATACCGAGATATAAGTTAGAATTCCATGATATAAGTCAGAATTCCATATAAGTCAGAATTCCGAGATCTAAGTTGGAATTCCGAGATATAAATCGGAATTCCGAGATATAAGTTAGAATTTGAGATCTAAGCCGGAATTCCGAGATCTAACCAGAATTCGGAGACATAAGTTAAACCCGAGAACTAAGTCGGAATACCCAGATATAAGTCAGAATTCCATGATATAAGTCAGAATTCCAAGATATAAGTCAGAATTCCGAGATCTAAGTTGGAATTCCGAGATATAAATCGGAATTCCGAGATATAAGTTAGAATTCTGAGATCTAAGCCGGAATTCCGAGATCTAAGCCAGAATTCGGAGACATAAGTTATAATCCCGAGAACTAAGTCGGAATACCCAGATATAAGTCAGAATCCAGATATGTCAACCAAGATATAAGTCAGAATTCCAGATATAGTAAATCCGAATCTAAGTTGGAATTCCGAGATATAAATCGGAATTCCAGATATAAGTTAGAATTCTGAGATCTAAGCCGGAATTCCGAGATCTAAGCCAGAATTCGGAGACATAAGTTATAATCCCGAGAACTAAGTCGGAATACCCAGATATAAGTCAGAATTCCATGATATAAGTCAGAATTCCAAGATATAAGTCAGAATTCCGAGATCTAAGTTGGAATTCCGAGATATAAATCGGAATTCCGAGATATAAGTTAGAATTCTGAGATCTAAGCCGGAATTCCGAGATCTAACCCAGAATTCGGAGACATAAGTTAGAATCCCGAGAACTAAGTCGGAATACCCAGATATAAGTCAGAATTCCATGATATAAGTCAGAATTCCAAGATATAAGTCAGAATTCCGAGATCTAAGTTGGAATTCCGAGATATAAATCGGAATTCCGAGATATAAGTTAGAATTCTGAGATCTAAGCCGGAATTCCGAGATTCCAGATCTAAGTCGAATACCGAATATAAGTCAGAATTCAGAATGTAAATCCGAGATTAAGTTGGAATCAGATATAACGGAATTCCGAGATATAAGTTAAATTCTGAGATCTAGCCGAATTCGAGATCTAACCATTCGGAGACATGTTCCGAGACTAAGTCATAAGATATAAGTCAGAATTCCATGATATAAGTCAGAATTCCAAGATATAAGTCAGAATTCCGAGATCTAAGTTGGAATTCCGAGATATAAATCGGAATTCCGAGATCTAAGTTGGAATTTGTACTGAAAATAAAAATAAACATTCTACGCATTCGTATTTCTTCACCTTCGTATGTTACTACATAAAGTAGGAAATAAAGTTGGCTAATGCGTGTTATACCGTTTTAAAGTAAGCTAGATCTTGATTTTTAATCCCACATTAAGTCTCAAAAAAAAAAAAAATACGGCGCGTTAGGTTTTCTGAATTTTGTTACGTGGTTCTTTATTATTCTTTTTAGGAGTGGTGAAAATATATTCATACATAAATTATTTGCTTTTACTTCATTTTATTTTTTATTGGCCCTGGTAAATCAATCACATTTTTTTAATTGTAAATAGTACACATTGACTGTGGCCTACAGTTAAAAGGAAAGGTCATACTCTAGAAGGCCGGTCACAAATTCATTTATTAATCCTCCACATTTTAAATTTCTATGTGTCTATACCTGCAAAGTAATAAACAGAAAAAATGTATAGGGTAGTCGAAAAATCTATTTGAATATTTATTGTGATTGCAAAGAAAAAAGTTTATATGGTGTGCCCTTTCACTGGTGTGGGGAGCGTGTAGAGGGTGTCCTATTTTCGTGTGTTTTACGGGATATCTCGCTTATGAGTAAAGTTACAAAGATGCGGTTTTCGCGACACCGTTCTACTTTTTTGTCAAACGAAAGATGTCGCAAACAGATTTGTCCAAGCCCCTTAGTTTCTTCGCTACAGGGTGATTTTTAAAAAATTGTATTTTCGGTTACCCCTCGTATCTCAGGTATCTGATAACTTATCAAAAAGATAAAAACGGGCCCTTATAGAACTTTTTACGCAGAATACAGTGGCGTACTTGAAATTTTTCTCGGATTTACTTTCTTTTCAAAGTTGCACTTTTTTAAATGGATATATTTTTTCGTCATATTATTTGCCACACTGAGAGCTTTCTAAAAATATAATATAGTCGAAACTTATTTTTATAAACAGCATGAAAACATGCAATTATTCACTTTTTAACATAGGCGGCTTTGGTTTAAATTAATGACAGTCAAATTAATCAACGTCAAATGCCTTCTCGCACCAAAAAATAATCTAGTAACATAAACATTTATTAACAAGACAACCTAATGGATAAAAATAACAATTTTACGCTAGAATTGTTCTTAGCCTTAAAAGACAAACTTAACTACTAATTTTATAACTACTGTTCGAATTGGTGGCCATGGTGTCTTATGCATTGTTGGCATAGCGTCTGTAGTCTTCTTAAAGCATTTTCAAATATGAAAGAGCGGGCTCGCAACTCTCTAAAGCCATTTTCCGTGGCCTTTTTAATTCCTCAATTGTTTCATACCTCCTTGAGTTTATTTTACCTTCTAAATATCCCCACAAAAAATAATCTAAAACTGAGAGGTCCGGAGACCGTGGTGGCCATCGAATAGGTCCGTGCGTGGCTATAAATCGATTAGGAAAGTGCTGTTCCAACCAGTGTTGTATCACGTAAGAGTTGTGAGCCGGAGCTCCATCTTGTTGGAAATAGATGTCATTTACTTGAACCAAGGGAATATCTTCCATAATAGTCATTGCTTTTCCTGAAGGATTTGTATGTATCTATCAGAATTCAAATTTCCTTGGTTAATACAATATTCAATTCTTTTTCCCAAAATGAAACAAGAAACATTGAATCCAAACCTTCCCTAGCGTTCCCTGGAAAAAATAACGTGTTCATTTTCCTTCCTCCAAAACCTTGAGTTATTCCTATTAAGGATACCCGCACTGGTAAAATGGGCTTCGTCCGACCAAATAATCTTCCTTTCAAAATTATTCTGCCTTTCACACATATTGAGAAACCAGTTACAAAACTCCACTCTCCGCTCAGAATCGCCAGGATGAAGATTGTGCACAAGTTTATACTTGTAAGGTTTGAATTTATGTCGTTTCAATATTTTTTCGACTTTTGTTTTGGATACTCCGATATTTTCTTCTATTTGCCTGCAAGATGTCCCTGGGGTATTTTCAACTGATGCCAAAATATTTATTTCAGCTACTTCATTATCTTTACTATAATTTTTCGGCCTATAATGACCCATATTGAATTAGATTGTTTTGTATTTTACGAAATATGCGCCTATCAGGCTGTCTTCTTTCAGGATATCTATATAGAAATCGAGAAAAAAGTCAAATTTGAAAAAAATATTATTCGTTCTTCTAACGTACCTATTTAGATAAAGCTCCGCCGCCTCATCGACATTTTCGTTGGATAATATGAAACATCTATTCATATCATACTTTTCAAAATGTTCAAAATTTTGGTTTTGTGCCATATTTTTTAGATAAATGATAACGATAATCTAGGAACTAGCATTAAAAAATTCAATAGCAATCATTTGACGTTGATTAATTTGACTGTCATTAATTTAAACCAAAGCCGCCTATGTTAAAAGTAAATAATTGCATGTTTTCATGCTGTTTATAAAAATTAGTTTCGACTATATTATATTTTTAGAAAGCTCTCAGTGTGGCAAATAATATGACGAAAAAATATACGGGGTGTTCCATTTAAAAAAGTGCAACTTTGGCTAATATCTCAAAGAAAGTAAATCCGAGAAAAATTTCAAGTACGCCACTGTATTCTGCGTAAAAAGTTCTATAAGGGCCCGTTTTTATCTTTTCGATAAGTTATCAGATACCTGAGATACGAGGGGTAACCGAAAATACAACTTTTTAAAATCACCCTGTAGCGAAGAAACTAAGGGGGCTAGGACAAATCTGTTTGCGGCATCTTTCGTTTGACAAAATAGTAGCACGGTGTCGCGAAAACCGCATCTTTGTAACTTCACTCATAAGCGAGAAACCCCGTAAAACACACGAAAATAGGACACCCTGTACAAGTTTTCAAAAATGCAAAAAAACACATTCACAAAGAAATTCTTGGGCGCTTTAGCTTTATGGCCTTGTTGTGCTGATCCGTAATCTGCCAGTTATGGGAAGGAATTTCCTTAATCGGTTTGAAAAAAATATATTTTTGAAATTTATAAATGTAATAAATACCAACAGCCATAAGAGATGGTGCTCATTATCTCTCTAACCTTCATACAATTAAATAAGAATTTTGAAAAAAAAACCCTAGACTTCTAGACTCGTAAGTTTGTCAGGTGATTTTTTACTTATCGGCCCATGGCCAATTTTTATCAAAGCCGGCTAGTTTTTGCGTTATGATGACGCCCCACTGACATAACCTCAAAATTGCATAAACACAGAATAAAAAAGGGTTAGTTGTGGTTAACATTCCTTAAATTTCGCCGATTTTCATCTGGGAGATTTAACCAGAAGTTATTCTGATATTTGAAATGTTATCCAACAGTCATTAACAGGTGCTGACCTGGGAATACCCCTGATTAGGAAAACAAGCGCATATCAATTCAAATACTTATTACTTTCACAAGACCATAAACTAATCTTGAATTGGGCCTTTAAAAAGCTTGTCTAGCTAGTTTAATGCTCCGAGACACAGTCATTTTCGGTGTCGCGAAAAGAAGTTATTTAATCATTTTGGCATTACTTTTCAGCTGCTTTAAAAAAGCTTGTATTCCTCATTTAAGCCAGTAAGTATTTCTATATCCGTCTAATCTGTATACTCTGTATGTATTCTAATCAGACCATCTTTAAAATATTGTTCTCATGTCTGAGGAATGGCGTCTCGTACAACACTTAGCATTTCGGACTTCATTTAAAGAAGAGCCGTTCGTCTTATTAATGATCCCACGTTTACAGAAAAGCTTCCTTCTCTCTCCCACCCACGGTCTGGAGGGAATATGTTGCATTTTTATAGATATTTTCAAGGCTTCTGCTTCGAGGAGTTGGCAAGTATAATTCCTCTGACAGCTTACAACAGAGCAACAAGTAGTGTTTTAAGCATCCTTTTACAGTCCCACTTTCTTTGTTCCATCATCCCCAGGCCCTGGAATCTGCTACCCGCAGAAGTTTTCCCTTCTCCAAATATTTAGGTATGGTGTAGGGAAACTCTCCTTTACCACACTTAACGGTACACTAGTATTGAAGCCTCAGCCTTGGTGGACTGTCTGACGATAAAAAAATTCCTATGTAAAAAATTCTATTCCATGAGGTAACACCATTTTATTGTACTTTTATACAAATTATAAATTTATAAAATATTGTATTACCCTAAAACACAAACAACAAGTTTCAAAAAATAAATAAATGTCGTTTTTATGGCGCACCGGGCCATATACGAGTAAACCTTTTCGGTTGAAATAATAAAAAACAAATGGAATACATTGGTGCCCAACTACTTTCCCAGCGTCAGTAGAATAAAAACTTAGTTCTTTTGGTTTTGTGCAGGGGCGTAGCTACCGCCGTATCTGCCGTATCAATTATACGGGCCACCCAACATGCGTAAGCAAAAATTAATAAAAACATCTCAAATTTTAAAACTGAAATTTTAAATACGATTTAAGAATATGGAATTGATTTGACTAAATGTAGAGGACAGGGTTACGATGAAGCAAATGTTATGTCGAGTGTTTATAGAGGATTACAAACCCTAAAAAAAGAGCATGGTCCAAATGCCGATTATGATCATTGCGCACCATTAATTTTGAAACGATGCTGCGAGACATGTTCGTGAAATGTCGACTTTTTTCGATAATTTAGAAAAAATATATACTTTTTTTGGCAATAGTATTAAGCTTGCTCGAGTGCAAATAATTCTGACATTCATCTTAAAAATACTTAATTACTCCTTTATAAAGGTATGTCCTACCCAGATGGTCTGCAACCCGAAATTTTCCTTTCAAATTTAGGTATGGTGAAGGAAAATTATTATTAATCATGAACTTTGTACACATAGTATTAAGCCTCATTTAATGTTCGAATAAAAAAAATGAACTGAAGAATGTAAAAATTTATTCCATGAGGTAACACCATTTTAGATGTAGTTATACAAATTTATTAATTTGATAAATATTTTATTCCCGCTAAAAACAACAACATTTCAAATCAATAATGCGTTTTTAACACGCCTAAAGCTCCGATTCAATATTTTTGCTAAATGAGTCCAAAGATTTAGTAAAAGCTGTTTAGAAAACGAAAGAGGCGAAATAAAACCAAAGTGTTTTTTGATGGGCTAACATAGAACGGTCTAGAAGTTTAAAGGTGTATGGAAGCCCAATACTGTAGAACAAATTGTCCAGGCGGCAGGGCAGCGGGAATCGGGGATTGGCCCCGCGGAGTTTGCGCAATGAATAGTAGGTCAGAGCCGGACTTCCATAATTCTTTGTTACTATCTATAAAGTTGACATCATCAAATGTCAAATTCAAGCATTCACTTTTTTTTTTTATTTTTTGCACAAAATTGTTTGTTGTTAAACTATACTACCATAGAATATTTAAAATTATTGTGTAATATTGGATTTATATCATCTGATACAATATGGAAAGAATAGATGGCGCCACTTTACAGCCTTCTATTTAAATGGTCGATATTTTTGGGAGTTTTGTATTTTTACCAAATATCTTTGTAAATAAATAAAAACACGATTTTTAAAAAATAAATTTCAAACATTGTATGATAGTTTCATGTACTTATCACCAATTTTGTGATGAAAGAAGGGCAAGATAGTGTAAATAAGTTTAATCTAATCCTAAGATTGTGGTTGTACATTAAAAAGTAAAAATTTTTATAACTGCTTTTTAGTCATATACTTTTCACTAATAACAAACATTCATGAGACAGAATAACAGTGGTTAAAAATGTTTAGTAACCTTTGGTACCTAGGTATCCATTGTAACAGTAACCGTTAAATATTATGTGTCTACAGTATGTCGAGCTTAAAAGGTTGATAATGTAAGTTTAAGAAACTAAAAATCTAATTTCTTTTTAAACAAATACAGAAAAAGCAAAAAGGAACTTTAACATAAAATTGTACTTTCTTTTATTGAATTAGAGGGACCTGTATATATTAAAATTTGCCTGGTCTGCCCAGGAATTAATAATTTTGATCCTTTAAAAGAATGTACTAAATTATTAAATGAGATAAAAGTACCTAAATGTAAACCTTATTTCTTTTTAATAATCCACAGAAATACACTAACATTGTGGAAAAGATAGTTAAGATTGCCTTACTTTTCTCACTGCTATTTCCTATGAAATTTTCATTTTCTATACTTCATAATTGATATATTATTATTTATTCGGTTACCTAACGTTACGTCTCATAAGAAGCACCTAATTTAAATATAAGAAATACTTACCTAAAGTAAAAAATGCCGGGTATGTTACCCTTAGATTTGCAAGATAAAACCATATAACCTCTAGTCATTTTGTTACAATATTATAAGTAACAAACAATAAACACAAAATTATAGTCACAATTTAATAAACACTAATCACTAAAATAAGAAAGTTTTTATCAATCCAAAAAATTCTGCAACCACAAAATATAATCACACAAAGAAAAACAATCGAAACTAATACGGCTCTCATAAAAGTATAATGTGTTGCCTAACTACACACTGATTTATCAGTGTGTAAGTAGGCAACACATTAAATTATTTCGTGGAATTTTGTTATTGCGCAAAATCGACGGGGCCAACTCTGACAGTTATTTTCATACTGGGTTGGACATTTTTTTGATCGAATGGGCCATAGCATTGGGCTTCCATACACCTTTAAACTTCCTTGGTTATAACAAGATAACAATGCCCTGTGCCTTTGTCCACCGTTTTATAAAAATAGGGTTTAAAAATTTGTAGGGGAATCTTTCCCCCAATGCAAAATTTTTGATCCATTGGAAAATGTCATATGTAATCTTCTACATGGTAATCATAGTAACCCGATATACTTTAAAAAAAAAATGGTATAATGTTGTCATTTAACGTTTTCCCCAAACCTTGATTAATTTTAAAATATACGAGTAAACCCTTTTTGGTTGAAATAAAAAAAACAAATGGAATACATTTGCCCAACTACTTTCCCAGCGTCAGTAGAATAAAAACTTAGCACTTTTGGTTTTGTGCAGGGCGTAGCTACCGTATCAATTATACGGGCCCCCCCCCATGCGTAAGCAAAAAATTTAAAAAAACTTCTCAAATTTTAAAACTGAAATTTTAAATACGATTTAAGAATATGGAATTGATTTGACTAAATGTGAGGACAGGGTTACGATGAAGCAAATGTTATGTCGATTTTATAGAGGATTACAAACCCCAAAAAAAAAAGTATGGTCCAAATGCTGATTATGATCATTTTGCGCACGCATTAAATTTAGTTTTAAACCATGCCGGGAAAGTTCGGAAATGTCGACTTTTTCGATAATTTAGAAAATAATATTTTTTGGCAATAGTATAAAGGGGGGCAATGTTATGACAATTCATCTTAAAAAAAATTAAAACCCATATAAAGGTATGTCCTACCAGATGGTCTGCAAGGAACGTCGCTTTATTAGCGGTAAAGAAAATTATTTATTAATCATGAAATCTTGTACCAACTAAATTTAATTTCGAATAAAAAGATGAACGTGAAGAATGTAAAAATATAATTAACATTTTAGAGAGTTATGATTTCATATCATTTCATTTCATATCATTAATCCCGTTTTAAAGCTCTACATCATTCAATAGTTTGCTAAATGAGTCCAAAGATTTAGTAAAAGAGTGAGGAGTAACAACTGTTTTTAAAAACAAAAGGCGAAATAAAACACGATTTTTAAAAAAAAAATTTCAAACATTGTATGATAGTTTCATGTACTTATCACCAATTTTGTGATGAAAGAAGGGCAAGATAGTGTAAATAAGTTTAATCTAATCCTAAGATTGTGGTTGTACATTAAAAATAAAAATTTTTTTAACTGCCTTTTAGTCATATATTTTCACTAATAACAAACATTTATGAGACAGAATAACAGTGGTTAAAATGTTTTTAACCTTTGGTTGGTATCCATTGTAACAGTAACGGTTAAATATTATTTTCTACAGTATGTCGAGCTTAAAAGGTTGATAATGTAAGTTTAAGAAAAAAAAATCTAATTTTTTTTTAAAAAAATACAGAAAAAACAAAAAAGGGAAATTTAACATAAAAATTTTACTTTCCTTTTTTTGAATTAGAGGGGGCCTGTTTTATTAAAATTTGCCTGGTCTGCCCAGGAATTAATAATTTTTATCCTTTAAAAGAATGTACTAAATTATTAAATGAAATAAAAGTACCTAAATGTAAACATTATTTCTTTTTAATAATCCACAGAAATACACTAACATTGTAGAAAAGATTTATCAGGGGTAAATAGGAACACATTAAATTATTTCGTGGGAATTTTTTTATTGCGCAAAATCGGCGGGGCCCCTCTGAAGTTATTTTCATACTGGGTTGGACATTTTTTGATCGAATTTCCATACACCTTTTTAAAATTCCTTGGTTATAACAAGATAACCAAGATATTTTAAAGTCAATGTATACCATTGCTGTTTAGATATATTAATTTTTTAAACTAAACAAAGATTTCAGAGCCTTTGCGACCTGAGTAGTATATGTTCGAAATATTACAACCGGAGTTTCTCGGTCTTCTTCAAACGAAGAGATATTTAACGCTTCCGGAAAACTGTCGGCTAAATACAGTAAAGACCTCTCAGTTAATCTTTATGATCAATTAAAGGCTCTAAAAACATGCTTTAAATCTGAAATTTTAAAAATTCATTACATTAAGGAACTTATTGAATTATTGC
Source organism: Listronotus oregonensis (assembly GCA_019359885.1). NCBI lineage: Eukaryota > Metazoa > Arthropoda > Insecta > Coleoptera > Curculionidae > Listronotus > Listronotus oregonensis. The sequence continues at coordinate 10,571 of JAHBCN010006615.1, forward strand.
TGATAAAATTCAATAGCCTTGCATCCAGTTTTCCGGAGGTAATAACAGCATGCTTTTTATTCTTGACCCTTCCAGTTAACACAGCAACTGCTGAAAGAAGTTTTTCAAAATTTAAACTGATAAAATATTACCTAAGAACTTCGATGGGACATGAACACCTGTCAGACCTGTCACTATTGTCCATAGAGGCAGAAAATTTAGAAAAACTAAAGTCATCATCAGATATAAATGATTTAATAAATCATTTTTCCAAAGAAAGGCAAGGAGAGTGTATATATAGTTTGAATTGTTTGTAAAAATTTTGGAAAAAGTAACAGATAGATAATTACGATGAATAAATATTTCTTTTAATTTTATGTACCATTTTTTTTCCTTTCGTGAGAAATCTTTACCCTTCATAAGGGCCCCCAAAAAATTTTTATACAGGGCCCCGCCAGGGCACGCTACGCCACTGGTTTTGTGCACCCTTATATTAGGAACAGAATAGGCATAAAAAACGCGAAAAACTAGTTTTATTATACAGACTATATAACAAAAACAACGGAAAAAATTAGATACACAAAATACGAAAGGATACCTACTTTCAAAAACGAACCATATCTTTCAGAATTTACGGAGAAAAATCAATTACACAACCAATGCTGGACCACAAATATGGCCCGGCATTGGTTCTACTAAAAAAATGATTGAGCTTAATAATACAAAAAAAAATAATTAAAGAATATAAAAAATGAATCCATCACATATTTTTAGAGTACAAATTGGAACACCTGGTATGCCATGTATTTATGTAAGAGTAAAAGAATCTTGGCGCCTGCTAATGATGCCATTGGCATGATACCCACCTCTGTTTGGTTAATTATTTTTTTTCGACTACAGCTTTCATTATTTCTTATATTTTTATGTACGCTTAATTAAATAATAATAAATAAAAAAGGAGTGCTGCTAAAATATTTTGGCAAAAAGTTAAAAATACGAGGGTAAGTCAATATAAAAGAGACATTATCTTTAAGAAAATGTGTTTGGTGTAACCAAATAATCAACAACACACCATTTTTTTACATAATCTTTTGCACTTACGTAAAAAAAGTTTAAAATAGTGTACACTATTTCTGGATGACAAACAGACCTAATATAAAGAAGGATGTGTCAAGAGCAAGGAAGTTTAAAGGTGCCCAATGCTATGGCCCATTCAATCAAAAAATGTCCAGCCCAGTATGAAAATAACTGTCAGAGTTGGCCCCGCCGATTCTGCGCAATGATAAAATTCCACGAAATAATTTAATGTGTTCCCTACTTACACACTGATAAATCAGTGTGTAGTTAGGCAACACATTATACTTTTATGAGAGCCGTAGTACCGTTTTTTGGTCTTAGGTTGTCTAAGGTTTTTGGTGCAAGGGCGCGCGCGGCGCGTATGAAACTATATCCGCGATGTACCGTCAACCGTCGTCGTCTCATCATTTGTCATTTTCGTTGTGGTTTGTGCCCTTTGCGCCGTATTAGTTTCGATTGTTTTGCTTTGTGTGAGTACCTATATTTTGTGGTTGCAGAAGTTTTTTGGATTGATAAAAACCTTCTTATTTTAGTGATTAGTGTTTATTAAATTGTGACTATAATTTTGTGTTTATTGTTTGTTACTTATAATATCGTAACAAAATGATTAGAGGTTGTATGGTTTTGTCTTGCAAATCCAAGGATAACATACCCGGCATTTTTTACTTTAGGTAAGTATTTCTTATATTTAAATTAGGTACTTCTTATGAGACGTAACGTTAGGTAACCGAAAAAATAATAATATATCAATTATGAATAATAGAATAATAAAAATTTCATAGGAAATAGCAGTGAGAAAAGTAAGGCATTCTTAACTATCTTTTAGATGATTTCCACAATGTTTGTGTATTTCTGTGGATTATTAAAAAGAAATAAGGTTTACATTTAGGTACTTTTATTTTATTTAATAATTTAGTACATTCTTTTAAAGGATCAAAATTTTCAATTACTGGACAGACCAGGCAAATTTTAATATATACAGGTCCCTCTAATTGAATGAAAGAAAGTACAATATTATGTTAAAGTTCCTTTTTTCTTTTTCTGTATTTGTTTAAAAAGAAATTAGATTTTTGGTTTCTTAAACTTACATCATCAACTTTTTAAGGTCGACATATTGTAGACACATAATATTTAACGGGTACTGTAACAATGGATACCTACCAAAGGTTACTAAACATTTTTAACCACTGTTATTCTCTTTCATGAATGTTTGTTATTAGTGAAAAGTATATGCCTAAAAAGCAGTTATAAAAATTTTCACTTTTTAATGTGCAACCAGAATCTTAGGATTAGATTAAAGTCATTTACACTATCTTGCCCTTCTTTTATCACAAAATTGGTGATAAGTACATGAAACTATTATACAATGTTTGAAATTTATTTTAAAAAATCGTGTTTTTATTTATTTACAAAGATTTTTGATAAAAATACAAAACTAACAAAAATATCGACCATTTAAAATGAAGGCTTCTTTTCATATAATATCAGATAATATAAAATCCAATATTACACAATAATTTTACATATTCTATGGTAGTATCGTTTAATAACCAACAATTTTGTGCAAAAAAAAAAAAAAAAACAGTGAATGCTTGAATTTGACATTTGATGATGTCAACTTTATAGATAGTAACAAAGAATTATGAAAGTCCGGCTCTGACCTACTATTCATTGAACGCAAACCTCCAGACGTGCACGCCTGGACAATTTTGTTCTACAGTATTGGGCTTCCATACACCTTTAAACTTCCTTGGTCAAGAGCCAATTTCGCACAAAAGTCAGGAGCGACTATCTAGAGAAAGATATTCCAGCTAATGAGCATCGTGGACTGTCCCAAGATAAAAAAAAAAATGCGCGGTCTTTTTTAATGCGTTCCCGCATTTTTACGTCTGAAATATAATTGGGGAAAATAAAAAGCTGCTTTGCTAATCAGAACTAACCATGACCGACTAGAACTTGGGGTTTTTGAATTTGTCTATCCAGGGTGTCTCTAGACGCCAGTGGAAAAAAAAAGACGGCGCATGCTTATAAGCTGGAATTCTTTCTCTAGAGAGCGAGAGAGCCGCTTCTCAAAAGTCACCACCGCTGCTTTATCTTGGATATGGAAGGTAGAGGGAAGGAGAAATATTTGAAAACGTGTCCAGCTGTAAGCAGTAAATAACAGTGAAAAAATCCGCCATAAGTGGCGCTATCATGGACGGAGTGGAATGTGCTGAATCGAAAGTTTTTCTTTCTCTGTTTAGTTCTCTTTCCTACTATAATATCTGTATAAGCTTCCTTTAAAATTTAAAATTTTGCGACAGTAGCGACACTCTAATTTAACACATTTTGACGGACACCTTTTCAACACAGGGATAGTTACCTCTCCCCTTCAAAGTCTTGGATTCGTACCCTTTTAGTGCTTCCTGGCTCGGCTCCATAGAGGTATTATAGATAGAACAGGGATGACATTCGGCTGCCTTACGCGGAAACGTCCGAGGGTTGCAAAAGAAAGAAGATCGCCTTACCCTATCTGTGTCTTTACTGACGCATGGGGAAAGGTAGATAGAGAATACTGTGATCTTCTTTTTCTTTTAATAGAAAGAAGTTCGAGGCCTGGCTCCCCTGCTAATTGAAATTTTTTTTTATGGGGTCCCACGGTCGATGTTAGATGACACTAACATCGATGTTTCCTTCAATAATAAAAAAAATTTTTAAACTAATTTTTCTAGCTCCAAAAATAAAATTTTAAATTTTTTTGAATAATTGAGAGATCAACATCGATGTTTTGTGTCGATATACCAGACTAGCCAGCACCGGTGTGATGTCGAGGAGTTTGACCCGGCAGACAGATTCGGCATTTTGGATTGTATAGTGGATCACCCTCTTTTTGGCTTTTTTTCCCTCAAAAAGTGGCCCTCATTAGGTCTGTTTGTTATCCAGAAATAAGTACTCTTTTACACTTTTTCGTCAATAAACCGTTTGTTACCGTCAGTGGATTTAGACTAGGTGTTTGGAGAATTTGGTTAAACTGTTTTTACTTAATTACGCTAACTCTCGAAGTAGTGAACATAGATGAATGTTTAGTACAGGGAATTAAAGTTGGTTGTTTATAATCAAAAGCCAAAAAGCCGGATTTATATACACCATTTTGCGTGCTGATCGGTCGGCGAGGTATATAGAGAAAGCGGCAAGTTTGCCTCTAGAAGGTATATGCTTTAAGTGTTACTCACTGGAATTCGCTTTATTTTACCAAATCGGCATTAGTTTGAAGATCTGTACTTACTTAGTAGAAATGTAGAAAACGCCAGGAAAACAAAAAGGAAATTTATATTTCTGTCCAGTACCACATAACCTTGTTGTTTTTGTTTTTTGATTTGTGTAAACATAATAGAAATCACTTTAACGTTTATTTTTAATTAAAGAAATAAAATCAGAGTTGTCTTTGGATGTATTATGGAAGATCTTTTAATCCCAAAAACTTGCAAATATTGTCAAGATACTATAAAACCTTGTTTAAATGAAGGACTTAAGTGTTCAGTGTGCCAAGAAACTGTTCATATTCAGTGTCTTAAAAGGGGTTCAGTTCCTGGCGGTTTACAAGGAGATCTCTTCTTTACTTTTACTTGCCAGGAGTGTTCCGAAACGGGCTGCGAAAAGTTTGTTAGAGACAGATTATCTTGGTAAGATCTTGGCCTGTTCAAGTATATATAATTATAATGCCACATTGTTTCCAAAGTTTTAATACCCTAACATGTCTTTTTCTAAAAGAAACGTACCTAGTTAAGAGATATTTTGTACAGGTTACAAGCAATTGTGCTCTCCCTCTACCACCTGCATACAAAAAGGTCAGGTTTGGCAAGAAATGGATTCTTTCACTGGAGAAACCACATAGTAACATTTATAGATCAAAATTGGGATGTGTTGTTCCCGCATGAAAAACCTAGAAAGAAAAAATGGGTTGGAACTGTCTCAGGACGACTGTCGCACTACAGTACTTATCTTTTTTTGTCAGGAAGTAAAACTGTTCTTAATAAGCCTGCCTGGTGGACACTTATGTATCCCAAAATAACTCCATTCGTCCTGTCTAATGTCTGTAAGTATTGTTTGTATTTTATATTTAATCCTATATAAATTTACAGAGTTGTAAAATAAGCCCCTTGCTTTATTGGCTACAAATAATCCTTGATGTCTATATACCACCGGTTCTAAATATTTTTTTAAAACAAAACTATACCGGGTGGTACATCTTCGGGTGCTCGGTCAGGCAGGATATCCCATGTAATTTTTAATGGGATCAATTATTAGCTTCCCTAATTATTTTGGAGAAAAATTCTATTAAAGCTTATTGAAGAGTATGCAAATCCACCTCCATGGTAAAAACTTTAGATTTTTTGATTACATCGTTTGCGAGTTAGATGCTAATATATTTTTAAAAATTGTTACTTTATTATTGTCTCATATTTGGGAACAACAATAAAAATACCAGTTAATTGTGAATTAACGTTGTTATTTTAAAATTTAGTGCTTTATCGTTATAAAAAAATCGTACAGTGAAAAGATTAAAGTTGTATTTATGTCAAGAACTATGGCATTTACAATAATTACATGCTTTAATAAATTATGAATACTATTACAAATAATATGTTGTAAATTAATTTAAGATTTAAGAAAATTCTCAAATATTCCTTCATAGGCTGCTAGACAATAACCCAGACTTCTTACATTCGCCAACTGGTAAATTGAAATTTTATTGCATTGTGCAGAAAATTTAAAGTTTTTACCATGGACGTAGATTTGCATGCTCTTCAATAAACTTCAATAGATTTTTCTTCAAAAATAATTAGGGAAGCCAATAATTGACGCCATTAAAAACTACATGGGATTTCCTATATTCCGCCCGACGATGCATCATCCCGTATATAACAGAATCTAATAAATGTGACAAAGCTAAGCCCCGGCTTCATGTAGTTATGACTAATTACAAGTCGTTTTGGTCTGATGTCAGATTTATGGGTATTTCCAATCTGGGCACTGAATATTATGGTTTTTTTGATACCACTTTAATGACCTGTCTTGGCACAAACCCTCAGGTAAAAAGGGTTGCTTTAAATATTATTAATAATTACGTGCCGCAATTTATTGGTCCATCTTTGGTAGTAAAAACTGTTGGAAAACCCATTTTAAGGAGGCGACAATTTAAGTATTTTATGTATCAAACTAACCAGGAGTAACACACTTTTAAAAGATTATTGTAAAACTTATATTAAGTGCAAGTAAGTATCCCACCAAAAGCTTTTATGTAAAATAAACCATGCGCCGAGATATGTAACCCCAAAAACTTAATACAGCAACAAAAAATAAGTGGGAATTTATCACAAGCAATATAGGAGTATAAAAAAATAATAAAATGAGTAAACTTGATTAGGTTAATTTATTAAAAAGCAGGTTATGTTGTATAAACTCCTTATAGTTGTAATGAATGCATCGTCCTAGGTAATTTTTTGGTTTTCTTTTAAATATCCTCTGTCCTCCAATGCTTTTTAAAGTTGTTGGTAGTTTGTTGTAAAACATTTTTCCTTTATAAAGTATAGTATTTTGTGTTAATGAAAACTGACAAAAGGGTGTTTTCAGTGTATTTCTCTGGCGTGTTTCATAGGAATGGATGTCTCGTCTTGTCGCTTCATACACTGCTATGTATGAAACAGATACTCTCCAGAATACAAAGATCAAACACATAGTCCAATCATTAGAGATTTTTTTTTGTAATAACCTGTAGATTACCTAAATTAAAAACCCATCCAATTTTTTTTTCTGGTAATTTTTTTAAACAATAATTATTAAAAAATTTGCCTTTTTTAATATAACAAAAGTACTGGCTATATCACCTTACTCATAAAAGACCGTTTGTAGAGAATTAAAAAAACCTACAAAATGGTTTTTGAATTCGATCATTTTTTACCGAGAAATGCCGGAAAAACGCTTAAAACAGACCTTTTTCAAAAATTCGTATCTCCGTTAATTTTCAATATTAAGGGCTGATTTTTTGGGAAATGAACGATGCAAATTGTCGCATTAATAGTTTTTATCCAATGGCACTATAAACAAATTAGGCCCTTATCTTGCAAGTGCCGTGAATATTAGGCAAATGGTCCGATTTGAATTTTTAAAACGGCTTTTTAAAGTTGGGTTTAAAAAGCTACAAATTGTATATCTCACTTTTTATAAGTTTGGGTGCTGGCACCCCATTAGTCTGAAAAAGTGAAAAAGATTACTGTATTTAAAATATGAAAATTATTATTTGATAAGATTCGATTTAAAAATTACAATCATTAGATTCAATGTATAAAATGTATTGTATCCAGTTTTATTCACTTCATTATTATTATTATTATTCTTTTTAAATCACCTTTTCCGGATGTTTGACACTGGAACCGGCAAGGTAAGTTGCAAGGTTCACAGCATTTATGATTTATTTAGTACTTTTTTCATTATGTTGCAGGTACTTAAGATGGCAGCTTTTTGTAGTTCAAGAAAAAGGCCCTCTTGGAGTCCAAGGCTATTTAAACAATGCTTTAGTTCTTTTGGGATTTCTCCAGTAGCTTCGATAACAATTGGGATAGTTTTAACTCTTCTTGCCTGCCAGGTCTGTTTCAGGTCTTCAGATAGGGGAAGGTATTTGTCTATCTTTTCCACTTGTTTTTTCTGTATGTTTGCAGGTTCTGGTATCGCGATATCTATTAAGAATATTTCTTTTTCGGTTTTATTAAATAGTACAATATCAGGTCTATTATGTTGGACGAGTCTATCAGTTTGGATGTCCCTGCCCCAGTACAGTAGATGGTTTTCATTTTCTAATACATGTTCTGGTGTGTATTTGTATTGTGTATGTTGTATTATTATTATTATTACTATTATTATTATTATTATTATCTCGGCACCCACACCAGCTTTACCCTGCGCACGCCTATGCTAGGTTCACAAGCATTTTTAACAATGTTCTCCAAACTTTTATGAAAATGTGGGATATACATTTTGTAACTTTTAATCTCAACTTTAAAAGCCGTTTTAAAATTCAAATCGGACCATTTGCCTAATATTCACGGCACTTGCAAGATAATGGCCTAATTTGTTTATAGTGCGAATTGAATAAAAACTATTAATGCGACAATTTTCATCTTTCGGTAGCTCAAAGTATATGTTATTGACTATCATTTTCCAAAAAATCAGCCCTTAATATTAAAAAATAACGGAGATACGAATTTTTGAAAAAAGGTCTGTTTTGAGCGTTTTTCCGGCTTTTCTTGGTGAAAAATGGTCGGATCGGGATTTCTTAAAAACCATTTTGTAGGTTTTTAAAATCTCTACTAACGGTCTTTTATGAGTAAAATGATATAGCCAGTACTTTTTGTTATATTAAAAAAAAAAAAAAAAAAAGGCCCTCTAATCTCTAAATAATTCGATGTTGAATAACCCTACTGCAATATGCCATATCTCAAGTGACTCTCGAACAGAGCAAAATAAAGAGTTGCGACTTTTGGATCGGGGTGATGAGCATTTCTTTGCCAAGGATTATATGTGCAGATCCCACTTTAAATTGCTGTATTGTCAATTCTAAAAATTTGTACCCATTACTAATATGCACCCTATTATTGTATATTTTGGTTATTGGTTTTGAGCCGGTTTTGTCAAGTGTCATACACTTTGACTTTTTAATATTCAAGGATAATTTATTATTTTGCCACTAATCCATTTGTTAATCATGCCTCTAAATCCATAGCTCTAGCTTTGATAACAATAATGGTCATTCATTAATATTTTACCACTAATTATATTATTAATAAAATTTAAATTATCTAAACAAAATTATTGTTGTTAAAAAAATTGACTGTTTTTGTTTTCCTCGCGCTTGTAGAAAAACAATTTCTAATGCTTGTGGAAAATCTTTTTCTGCACTCAACTGCAGTCTCGTGTTATGAAAATAGTTATTATTTCATTCTGTAAGTCCGTTCTATATCGTTATTTGATAAAAAAAAAACAAAAAAACACTATATTCTGAAATTTGCATAACCTTTTTCCCTATGGAAACAGTCGTTGAAGAGGACGAAAATGTTATGTTGGCATATTTTTAAATGTCTAATTTGATTTATAAAAATGAAAGAGTTTGGTAAGTGTTGCTTAGTTTCACCGGCTCTGATGCTGTAATGACTAACCTACCGGACTCAAATTGATAATATAATCGAAGGTCTACCGAGCAGTATGAAATAAAAAAATGTAAAATACTATTCTGAATAACAAACAGACCTATTATGTTCCTTTATATTTTGCAGCAAAACTATCAATTTTATTTAAAAGAAGTTAACTTTAAATATTACCTTAAAGGAGTAGGTACATGGATTTTGTTATTTTTATGGTTCAAGTATAATCGAAATATCCTGATAAAATATCTCACTATAAAGAATGGTCAAAAGAAGAAATTTACATGTTTTTGGTTCAAAATACATTTTATGCAAGGCGTTCAATAAATTAAGGATGATTCGTAAATTTTGATAAATAAGGGTGTCTGTGAGGATATGTACATATTTAAAATAAAAATCAGACTATAAGAACAATATTTATTAGTAACAATGCTAAAAAATACAAGAACAAAGGTTATACATATATTGCAATTAAAAATAAAACATAATTCTGGTACAAAAGTTATTTTAAAATAAATACCAAAATAAGAAGTAAAAATAAAAAATACAAGTACTTAAGTAAACCTAAACCTATCCATTCCTCATTGGACAATTCTGTATAACTATGATTGTGTCTCAGCATGCTAATATGAATACAATGCATACATATATATGCTTCCAATTATTCATAGATCAATAAATATCAAATATTAACAAGTATATACACGGCCGAGTGATGATCGCGTTGTTAAATTTAGCAATGGACTTAGCAGTTTAGAATGTTTAACAAAACGTCATTGTCATTGTTATTCAATATTTAATAGGCAACCTGTTAAATCTGACATTTTGTTAAACATTCTAAACCGTGTTAACTTTTAACAATTTGCTAAGTCTACAACGGTTTAGAATGTTTAACAAAATGTCAGATTTTGACAGGTTGCCTACTAAAATCATTGAATAACACTGACAATGACGTTTTGTTAAACATTCTAAACTGCTAAGTCCATTGCTAAATTTAACAACGCGATCATCACTCGGCCGTATGTATGTTATTTTAAATAAATAAAAATAAAAAACACAAAAATAATCAAAATAGTGGTTTTGTTATTTATGGATTTTTAAAAAACACTTTGATCTATTTTGTTGCAAAACTGTTTTATTATTCTTGCTAAGCAACTTTTATTGACTTTATAGTCACACCAATAGCATATCTTTATAAAGAAATTAGCAAAAGACAAGCTAATTTATTTTTTGGATGAAAATTTGTTTTTAAAGTAAAACAAAATATATGAAAACAAATTTATTTAGAGCGTATTGTTGGTTTTTTATTTAAACAACTTTGCTTCTATTAACTGACACTGCATCTCGTATAGTTTGTAAAAACTTGATAGATTTTTCTTATATAAGCCTATTACAGCTCTAAGATTTACAATTTGGACAATTGCATTGAGCTTTTAAACATGGATTTTCTTTTTTAGGTTGGTTGACTTTTACCCTAACTTCAATATCAATTGCATCATTTTCAGTGTTGCGATTTTTTTGGTCTAATAAAGTATTAACCTCTTTTAAAAAAAAATATATATATTTGCAAGGTGTTAATTTTTTTTTAGATACCGAATTACTAAGAGTATGACTGTCAGAAAATAATGTAGCGGTGGCATCAATTTCATAAAATGTTGGAGTATCATTAGGTATCAATACAACATTATCCCATTTTAAATACACCCATAAATAGGCCCCCTCTTTTTGTATTAATACTTTTAAAGGGATATTTGAAATATAATTTGTGCCCGGAATATAATAAGGTATATTTTCTTTCAGTTTACTAAACTGGCTTAATCTATATCTAAATATACATCTGTTTTGTGTAGGATTAACTACAGCAAAATCTTCATTATAAATTTCTTTGATTGTTATTAGTTGGTTTTCAGTCACTTGAAATCTACATAATATATTTTGTTGATCTCTAAACAATTTAGATATTTCAATTTGAAAACCTTCCCCTGAGTATATCCCAATCGTGAACAAGGTAATAATTTGGTATTGTATATTTTTTCATTTTCCATTGAATATAATGTAAATTTTTGAAAAACTTCACCTTGGTACTTTTTACCGGCAAAACTTATATCTAGCATTATTATCTGCGAATCTATCTCATATTTAAAATTTATAAAAAGTAAAAGCTTTTCTTTACGATAAAAATAACATGATTGTTGGTTTCCATTTCCTAATTTAACAAAAAAATCTGGAACCTGCAGTGTTTCCTTCTCATGAGATTTTTCACAATGGCTATATAATTTATAAGCAGGACCCTCAAATTTTTGACATATTAGACATTCATAGCTATTTTCCTTACATTGTTCTTCATGACTTTTCGTATTCCTCAAAGTTAGTTGTTCGCTGCACCCTTCCAAGCTATTAATACAGGGAAATAGCATTGTTTTAACCACTTCGAAAAATAATTTCGACTTCACACCGATGTCGTCGCGTTTACTACATCTGCCACATTTAACCTGTCTATTCGGATACACCTTTATTGGGCCGACCGAAAGGAATTTGTCACATTCTGAACAGAGCTGTTTTTGTAATATGTTTTTGGCATTAACATTTTCAAAAAAATTATTACTCTGCGACAAAACTTTATTAGTCACTGTATGTTGCTTAAGGTGGCTCGATGGGCGCGCAAGCATTTGAAAACGGACGTATATTATTTTACAATTTTATTTCGTGTTCTTCAAGTGCTGCCCCGGTGCGTAAAAAAGTAGAACCTAGTGCTGGGCAATGTTCATCGATGTTTTTAAAACATCGACTTTTTGTTACCAATGTTCGATGTTTTTGACATCGATGTTATTATGGCCGGTTGCACCAACACTTTTTGCGACACTTAAGTTGTTCTTAAGCATTAACTGCCCCTTAAGTTTTAAATGTTCCTTGCACCAGTTGAAATTGGTCCTTAATGGTTCCTTAACTTTAAGTTCTTCGTCATTACCTGTCCATATAATAAAAGTATCGTCAACATATCTTAGCCAAACTTTTGGTTTAATTAGTGCAGTTTTAATTGCATGTTGCTCAAACCATTCCATATAGATATTTGCTACCACTAGGGAGAGCGATGAACCCATGGGAAGCCCATCATCCTGCGCGTAGAACTCATCTTTCACCTGAAAATAAGAACTACGGAGGCAAAGCTCCAACAACTCCATCACTCCATCCAGCGGCAGGGTGGTGCGTTCTACTAGTGTTTTATCTTCTTTAAGCTTGGCTCGGATAATGCTTAACGATTCTTCTACTGGAACGTTTGTGTATAGACTTTCCACATCAAAACTAAAAAAGTATCGTCTGGTCCTATTTCTACATTTTTAAATTTAACAAATTTAAATTAAACACCTTTTAGACCTAATTAAACCACTGGTCGGTAAGTCTCCATCTTTCGTTAAAAACTCTAGTCATTTTGTTGACATTCTCAAAAATGTAGCAAAATGCAAACCTCGGTATACAAAAAGCCTACCCACACTGGACAATATTTACACCAGAATTCTAACCACTCTAACGAAACCAAACAGTACTTTATATAATCGTGCAGTGACCTTATGTAACAGTAGGGAATCACTGCACGAGGAAATGGATAACATAACTAGGGATCTTAAGCAGAACGGATACAGTGAGAGGCTAATAAAGGAAACAATCGAAAAATATTAAAATAAGACAAGAAACTCTAATTTGAACCAAGACCAGACTGACCAAATATTTATGACAATTCCATATATTAAAGGAACTTCGGAAAAGATTCGCAGAATCGCGAATAAGTATAATATTAAAACGGCGTTTAAATCCCAAACTACTCTAAGAAGTATTCTTGATAAGACGAGACCAGACAACAATGTTTCAAATAAGGACTGTATCTACCAAATTCCCTGTGAATGTGGTGAGGTATACATCGGGAAAATAAAGAGACCACTTGAAGTTAGAGTTAAAGAACACAAAAAACATACGGAACGAGGTGAAACGTCGAAGTCAGGGATTGCCGAACACGCTTGGTCAAAACAACACCGCATACAATGGTCGGAGGCAAAAACTATTTATAAAGAAACCCACTGGAAGAAAAGAAAATTCAAAGAAGCTGTAATAATTTTAAACAACAAAAATGTATTTAGCAAGCCTAGCATCGATATTTCGAATATCTGGCAGCCGTTACTGATCCGTGAAAAGTCGGTCAAGCTTCGGTGAACAAGGGATAGTATATAAGTCGTAGCTTTTAGGAATAGTTTTTAGTTATCACTTGAAAACGGTTGGAGATACATCACTAACCGAAACGTTGTGTAACAATTAACAAATAAAGACAATGGAAGTCCAAGATTCTAGTGTTATTGGATATTTTACATTATTATGTTAAAGTGCCACCCACTTTCATCATGAAAAATAGTGTGGTAAAGCACTCGCGTCTAGAGAAACCCCGCTGGCAAGCTTCTTGACAGTGTTGACACATGAAACATGCTTTATTATGCAGAGACTCGGGGCGTAATTTGAAAAGTAGGCTTTTCCTTAATAATGCATTTAATGTAAAAAAAGCAAATCATGGGTCTTTTCTAATACATCTCCTTATTTTTACGTCTGAAATATAATTGGGGAAAATAAAAAGCAACTTTAACTAACCAGAACTAACCATGACCGACCAAAAATGAAGGATTATGAATTTGTCTAAATTATTATAGAAGTTTTTAACAAAATTTTTATAATTTTTGATATGGTAGAAGTTATAAATTTTTTTAAAAGTGTATTTATAATACGTTGTTAAAATTTTGTTTATAACTTCTATAAATAATTTAGACAAATCCAAAAGCCCTAAGTTCTAGTCGGTCATGGTTAGTTCTGGTTAGCAAAGCGGCTTTTTATTTTCCCCAATGATATTTCAGACGTGAAAATGCAGGACGTATTAAAACATAGTGATGGAACGGACTCATGTTTCACCGGACTACCGAACTCCGGACTTCCGGCCGCCCAGCGAACCGGATGCCGGAAGTCCGGCGCCGAACTCTATGTCTTTTTTCCTCAAAAAATAAAATATTAATCGGTGCTACTTACATTTAAATGTCAATAAAAGATAATAAAGTACCAAGGAAATATTGTAAACTAAGAGTTTTCTTACAAAGACAATTGACAGGCAAAGCATTCAGCTAGAGTAATATCATGTCATATATTATGGCAACCCTTATTTAAAAACCACACTTAAAAATTCTAAAAAAAAAGTTATAAAAATCACCAAAAAGTTCGTTAATTTATAATGAATTTTATAAATTTTTAAAATCATAAACAATTTTGTAGAATAGTTTACTTATATAGCCTTCAATATTCTTAAAAATCCTTATTTTGTTGCCGAACCCTGACTTGCATTGTAGTGTTCCTTAAACATCGATAGTCTATCGATAGTTATCAATAGTACACGTGCATCGATACTATCGATGTACACGTACTATCGAAAAATATTTCGAGATCTCTACATACTACATCGAAAAATTATAATTGTTTTTACGGTATAGGTCATTATCGCCCTCTAGTAGAGAGAAAAAGAAGTTAAATTACTTAACTTTCAAAACATAGCAGTATTCTATCCTGTATTTGTGGAATCAAAATGGGAAGTACCGGAATTTATGTCAAACTTTGTTTACTTTTTGTTTCTTAAGGTGTCTTCTGTCTTCCTCTTACTGGTATTGCTCTAAAGATTGTTTTTATCAAGCTTCTTCTATTACTTACTTTTTGTTTGGATATAGCACAACAATAAAATCAAAATATTGAGGTTTTCAAATTCCATGATTTTTTTTTATTTTAGGAATACTTGAAACTCGATAGTATCGATACTATCGATATTTTTTATAATTATATCGATAACTATCGATAGTTTGTACTATCGATGTTTAAGGAATACTATTGCATTGTGAATACCCATATTATCCTATATAAATCATTTTAAGGGGTTCCCCAGCTAATCCGCGATTGCTATTGGCGAGCAACATATAAACCATTAGAACTGCTTGGGCTTAGCTGGGATTCCCCCATAAACCAATAAAAATGAGAAATTTATTATTATATTATTTTGGTATTCCCCAAACTAATTGAGTTAGGAATTCTCCCATAGATGAAAACAAAAATATAGAAATGTGGAGCATTATCAACAGTTTTTTCTTAAAATACCACCTAATTTGATACGATATTTAAGCGCCCCAGCAAGTAGTGTGTATTTAGAAAGGTCTTTTTTAGAAATTGGCAACATTTATGAAGAAAAGCGTTCTAGATTAACCGCAGTCAAAATGCTGAAAAACTTTTATTTATTTATCATAATTTGAAAAAGATTCTTTTCGATTATTAACAGTGTTTTTCCTTATTTGTAAGAGAATTGGAGATTACCTGTAATCAGTTGATAAATGTAAGCTGCTTTTTCTACCCCAGATTTATATTTCCCATTTATTTTTCCAATGACTTATTAAATTATATTTCCTTATTAATAACATTAAAAAATTTCCGGCCGGACAGCCGGATTTTTTCGGAAAATCCGGCCGGACCGGAAGTCCGGTGAAGTGGCCGGACTTGCCGTATTCAAGAAGCTCGCCAGCGGGGTTTCTCTAGACGCAAATTGGTAAAGCAGGTATACTTTATGCAAGCTAACATTTTTAAGTCAAGGCAATGCAAATATCCCTACATATTAGTAAATTTTGTGTTTTATATTTAAGTTAGCCGACTTAAGAATTTTATTCAGGTCCGAACTAAAGAAAGTTTTAAATTTTTATTATCTTTAAAAGTTTATTGTATGAATTACAATAACCAAATTTATGAAGTTTCGTTTCTGTAGCAAAATATTTTATCAAGAGATAAAATCAAAAATAAAAAAAAATTTTTTGTTCAACAACTTTTCCGTGGACACACTGTATATATATATATATATATATATATATATATATATATATATATATATATATATATATATATATATATATATATATATATTATTTATATATATAATAATAATATATATATATATATATATATATATATATATATATATATATATATATATATATATATATATATATATATATATATATATATATATATATATATTATTTATATATATAATATATATATATATATATATATATATATATATATATATATATATATATATATACAGGATCCACAGATTCTAGTGTTATTGGATTGGAAGATTCAGTTAAATTATGGCAAAGTTGTGTATTTGCGTAACCAACCATGTCCACTTTAGGAAGTTGCTAAATTCCAAGTACTTCCGGAGATATCCGGAAAAAACCGAAATTTGCGGATTTCGTTTTTATTTTTTTCTGACGTTATTTAAAGAGATATGGAAAAACAAAAGACACTTTCTCATAGCCACTTTTTAAACTCTACAAAACAGCGTTGAGAGATTTTTCGCACGACGTTTCGTTTTTGTTAAACCATCATCAACTTTATTTTTTGAAATACGGACCTGGGTTTTTTATTTAATTTTTTTGAGCCCCTTATTATCCCAATTACAACAATGTATAACACTTAATATTTATTTGATAAATATGGAAGGCCCCTATAGGAAATCATGTGCGTTCCTTGTCTAACTCATTGTCTCTTATGGAAAAAATGTTTATTTAACAAAAAAATATTAAGTGTTATACATCATTGTAATTGGGATTATAACTGTTTCAAAAAAATGTAATAAACAATTGAGTGCCGTATTTAAAAAAATAAAGTTGATGATGGTTTAACGAAAATGAAACGTCGTACGAAAAATTCTCAACGCTGTTTTTAGAGCTTAAAAATGGCCATGAAAAATGTCTGTTGTTTTTCCATATCTCTTTAAATAACGTCGAAAAAATAAAACGAAATCGGCAAATTTCGTTTTTTCCGGATTCTTTGGGTACTCGGGAAGCCTTTCAAAAGACATTTAGTTACAAATACACAACTTTGCCATAATTTCCGATTTCTATCTCTTACGGTTTCCCAGATCCCCATGCATGCACTCGAATCTGTGGCATTATACATTATATTATATATATTATATGTGTATTTGTATTTTATGTATTTATATACATATACAACTTTATTTTTTCTTTGATCAGAACCTTCTTCTGACAAGAATAAACACAATAAAAAAGAATTATCTAATTTGGTGCAGTTGTTCTCAAGTTCTGGGCGTACATACATTTCGGCGATTCATTTGTGTATATACAGGGTGCCACAGATTCGAGTGCATGCATGGGGATCTCGGAAACCGTAAGAGATACGAAGTCGGTTAAATTATGGCAAAGTTGCGCATTTAGGTGCCTAATAATATGCGGTTTAGAAAGTTATAAAATTCCGAGTTCTTCCTGAGATATCTGGGAAAAACCGAAATTTGCCGAATTCGTTTTTATTTTTCTCTGACGTTATTTAAACAGATATGGAAAAACAAAAGACACTTTCTCATGGCCACTTTTTAAGCTCTACAAAACAACGTTGAGAGATTTTCCGTACGACGTTTCGTTTTCGTTAAACCATCATCAACTTATTTTTTTAAATACGGACCTGGGTTTTTTATTTAATTTTTTTGAAGCCCTTATTATCCTAATTACAAAAATGTATAACACTTAATATTTATTAACAAATATGGAACGCCCCTATAAGAAATGATGTGCGTTCCTTGCCTAACTCATTGTCTCTTATTATAAACATCTTTATTTAACAGAAAAATTTTAAGTGATATACATCATTGTAATTGGGATTATAACTGCTTGAAAAAAATGCAATAAACAATTGAGTGTCGTATTTAAAAAAATAAAGTTGATGATGGTTTAACGAAAAGAAACTGTTTTGAAGAGCTTAAAAAGTGGCCATGAGAAAGTGTCTTTTGTTTTTCTCTATCTCTTTAAATAACGTCAGAAAAAATAAAAACGAAATCGCCCAATTTCAGTTTTTTTTCGGATATCTCCGGAAGTACTCGGAATTTTACAACTTTCTAAACGGCTTATTGTTAGGCACCTAAATGCGCAACTTTGCCATAATTTAACCGACTTCGTATCTCTTACGGTTTCCGAGATCCCCATGCATGCACTCAAATCTGTGGCACCCTGTATAGATAAAAATCCAGCATTTTCATTTATTTTGATTAAGAAATGGAGGTTTCGGTGAACTTTAGCTCCATTTTTAAACAGCAATATTTTGATATAATTTTTTTTTTCAGTTATTTGTTACACCATTATAAAACACATAGGGCCTGAAAAAATTAATTTTTCACTCATATTAACACAAAATAAAATAATTTCTTTATTTCCCATATAAAATATACTAGAGTATTATGGCTGACTAACACGAAAAAAGTGAGAAAGAATACCTACAAAAAGAGATGATACGATGTGATGTCATTTTGTTTAAGATTTCCTCCGTAAAAAAACAATGTTGCCAGATGTTTTCTAATAATTTGTTATTATTGAAGGTTGTTTTTTTCCCATTGACCAGAAATGAAGTTTTTTTTTTATAGAAACAACAAATCAGAACTAACCAACAACAACTTTCAAACTATTACTTAGTTTTGGTTAGTTTTTGGTTAGTTGTCGTTAGGTTTTCCTCATTAAATTGTAAAATTTCTTTATCATAAATGCACCGTCGAACAATTTTTTTTTTGATCTGACAACGTCGCAAATTCTGGCCTTTTACTTAACCTAAAAACATAGTATTTTTTCCACTTTTAATTTCATTTTTCTCTGCAAAAATGCATTTTTTCGGATTTTTTCTTTTGGAAATCTACTAAACAAAATGTGTTCTTTTTATCTGTAATATTTATTTTTTTCAAATCGAATGGAGCTAAACTACACCGGACCCAGAAATGGAAATACTTACCTTAAAACTGTCCCCCATTTATAGTTAAATAACTAATATTTTAGATAACGTCATGACAATGGAAAAGCAAAAAGCCAAACTAAAAAATGAAAATAAACTCATTTCTGACGGAGAATTTTTTAGAAGCCTCTTGGTCCAATACATTCAAGATGAAGATTTAACACAAACGGTAGATATTTCCATTAAAGGCAATATAAACTTCGAGGAAGTTGCTGTTGACGAAGAGCCGGAAAAAAAGGTTATTATTTTTACTATTTGTATGCTTCTACGAAAAATCCGCTGTTGTCACGTTGTCGCGCCTTTATTAGTAGCTGTCCAAAAAGAAAATATTATTTTGACATCATTACTTTTCTGTGTCTATTATTCACAGTTTAAAATACAATAGTAGAGCTTATTTTGATGTAATTTTAGGAATAAATTAAATAAAATGTAATTATAATATACCATCAAGTAAATAAAATAGAAAGATACGTGACAGCCACGCTTTACGACAAAATAGTATCCGTAGTAACCATTTTCCCGAGTTTTGGTGGATTTTATTGTTTCGAGTACAGAGTTTCATGCATCGCTAGGCAGAACCTTAGAATGTGCGTTTATGATGCCACGCTTATGCCAAATCGATGCTTTCTCCAGTTAAACTAACAGCTCATTGCTTGCAATGCTATATAGATCTTCATTAGGTTTTTAAATGTGAATCTTAAGATAACCTCAAGCAACTTATAAATAGGACATCTTATTGTAATTCTACAGAAAGTTTCACAAGTGCCGTTTAATAATTTCTCTGCTTGCAGAATATAAACATGTAATAAAATTTTAAATTCTTTTTTGTAAGAGAATCAATAGAAATAATAAAATGTCCCATTTTAAAGTTCCGTCTAAAAAAAACACACATGTTAGGTGTGTTTTCTTTTTTAAAGAATTTATTAGACAGAAATTTTAAAATTCTTTATTTTTATTTTAGAAAATCAAAGTGATTCTGACTAAGAATCGTCGGTAAAAATTTGCAAAACTTAAAATGGCGGATTTTGGCATTTATAGACCTCTTTGCCTCAGATTCAGGGTTTTTAAGTGTGCTAGGTCAAAATTTGGAAATTGATAATTTTTGGTCAAAATTTAAAAATTTTAAATGGCGTATTCAAAATGGCGGATTTTGGCGTTAATAAACCGATTTATCTTAAATTAAAAATATAAGGAATCGATTTCTTTTGGAATCGGATCATTTTAAAATTATATAACGAATCCGGATCACGGATCCTATTTTTAAAAAGTAATCGATTCCTCGATTCCTACCCAGCTCTGTTACTTAGATAGTTATATTGCCTTACCAGGGCGTCTATTGGCCTACAGGGGCAATATAACTTTAAAAAAACCTATTTTTCCAGCATGCACAATTAAAAATAGTTTTTATGAAATCTGCAGCCAGCAGAAGTCTCCTTTTTAATTTTTTAAGTCTCGCGTTAATAAATTGTCTTTTACTACACTTTAGACACCTCTAAAGTACCTTTAGTACTTAGGTCTTAAGCCTACGTGTACCATACTAAGAATTCAAAAAATGATGTAGTTTATACTCAAGGGTGGTAAACTTAACAAGGAGTGCTCGATTTTTACTATTTGTCCGCAGATATAGGTTATGTTTAGATATCATCCGTTTGCCCATTTTTCCCAGAAGGTAGATTTATTTTATTAATTTTTGTTAAATATTCAACTTTTAAAAACTGTTTTGGATATAAACTTACTATTAGACCTGTAATGTATAACATTTAAAAAAAGTAAGACTTTTTACCACTTGTAAACAAAACAAACAGGCAAACGGATTACGTCACAAATAACGAATTGACATTTAAATTAACTTATATGGGCTTAAATGGGATCGGGCACTCCTTGTTAAGTTTATTACCCTTGGTTTATACTAATAAATTCTACATGTTTTTAGAAGCCGAAACTTGTCAAAAGGAAGCTTGTACTACCAAATTATACCGAAAATTCAAAAAAGTAAGTAATATAAATATAAAATATTAGATTGATCACGATGCTAAGAAAAAGAGAAAACGGTAATTATTTGGCAGTGGGGTGCACCCCATTTTCGGGCATAAAAATCGAAAAATTTAGATATCGGACTTTTTTTTCATTCTGTTTGTTTTCACGACGCATTTGGGATAAAAAAATAGCTCAACTATGAGAATTTGAAATTTATATGATTTTTTAGCCCTTTAAAGTGCCGAAAATATATATTTTTTAAGTTTTCTAATGAAATTTTTATTTTCTCGAAGATATCCTTATCGTCGTATTTTTTATAGAAACGAACAACTTTAAAAATATATATAATTATCTTGATATATCTATTTTTACGAGAAATAAAAAAATTTACAATTTAACGAGAAAAAAATTAATCACCACCACCAAAGTTATATTTATATATTTTTCATATTTTGATGTACTAACCAGAACTAGGTAATTGTGTGGAAGCTGTTTAAAAATGGGTGTATATATAGGGTGATTGGTAAGTAGAGGCGAAAAATGAAGGCCCGAATTCATTTTTTAATTCTAAATCGAAAACCAAGAATACTTTTTTTGCAAATTTTCCTTTGTTTCCAAGATATTTTACTATAAAGTTTTGCCAAAAAAAATTTTTAATCAAATTGTGGGTGTCGCTAATCTTAGTTGGCGCTTTTAAACTATTACGTCATATGAAATTAAGTTTAACCTTTGTCAAAAGTTAGACACTTGTCAACCTGTTATTGAAAAAATTACAAAAAAAATGGAGTTCACTAACGAAGAATACGGTAATATTATTTATGTGTATGGGTATAACATAATAATTATTAAGCATGTGCACCACAGTGTCTAACTTTTGACAACGGTCAAACTTGTTTCATATGACGTAATAGTTTGAAAGCGCCAACTAAGATTAGCGACACCCACAATGTGATTAAAAATTTTTTTGCCAAAACTTTAGTAAAATATCTTGAAAACGAAGAAAAATTTGCAAAAAAAGTATTCTTGGTTTTCGGTTCAGAATTAAAAAATTAATTAGGGTCTTTATTTTTCGCCTTTACTTACCAATCACCCTTATATATATTTATATATATATATATATATATATATATATATATATATATAATATATATATATATATATATATATATAATATATATATATATATATATATATATATATATATATATATATATATATATATATATATATATATATATATATATATATATATATATATATATATATATATATATATATATATATATATATATATATATATATATATATATATATATATATATATATATATACAGTAAAGCGCACCGTACTGCGAACATAGGAGGCTCCTGGACAATTTTGGATGTACCCAATTCTAAAATACCAATAATAATTTTGTGGCTTGCATCTCAACTTCCGTCTCGTTTTTTCACTTGGCACATTTTTGGTTAGGACTGGTGGGGAGTGCGGTGATAAATTCGGAAGAATTATCTGTCCAGTTTAGTTGTTTACTACGTTTTTATTTTCAGTAAGAGGATGCAGTGTTTATAGGCAAGTAGCAGGAGCTAGCTAGCGTCAACCGACTTCGATCCGATTTCTTATCAGTCATAAATTTAAAATTAGTTGCTTACGAGACCGCAACGTTTGCTGCTTAAAAACCAAACAGTTTTTCCTAATAAAATAAAATAATTTTCTCAAATAAATAATGGAACGTAGAAGATATTTTTAAGAAAATAATTTAATGTGCATTCATAGAATAAAAAAAGAAAAACTCTTTTTCAAGTTATCAAAGATGATCAAATAAACCACCTTCTTGAGCCAAACAATAACCAAGATTGTCATAAAAACGCCTTCTGACATTTGCTAGAATGTTAAGGGTAATAATCCTAAATTCCCAAATCCCAATTTGTAATTGCAATTCTTGTAGATTATTAGCCCTATTCTCCTGGAAACCATAAATTTATGATTTTACGTGACCTCAGAGAAAAAAATCGTTGGGTGAGACCATGAAGTGAAAATGTCGATTCAACAGTAAAAACAATGTTTCTTATAAAATTTTCATTGTTATTTTTCATTTCCATTACAGTTTCAAAAAATTGCCTTGGTCTAAAATGATCATCAAGGAAAATTTCATTGGTTTTTCTTACTTTGTAGGATCGGTATCAATTTTTTTCAGCACTCTTTCCACTGATCTTCTGCTCAAAAAAAACCTGTTGGGCAATTGTATTAATGGAAACTGTAGGATTTTTAATAACACTTGCCACTACCATAATTTCTTTCATTTCCCTTTTGTTTTTTTTTCTGAGGCACTATCATGTTTATGTTTTTTTGGAGTTAAACAACCAAATGTCAGAAAGTTTTTAATGACTCGGTAAATGGTGGAAATCGTGGGAGTCGGCCTGGTTAGAAATAAATTAATTAATAATTCCCCAATTCCCCTAACAGGATTTCCACGGTGATTCCATTCAATAATTTGAATTTTGTCTTCCAGTTCGTAAACATCCATTATTAATAACTATTATTAAAAAAAAACTTTTTGGTCGCAAATAATGACCAGTACAACTATTGCTTGTCGAGCGTTCGATATAAGAATATTTCAGAAATAAACGTATTGAATTGTTCGCTGGAAAATTATTGATCGATAAGAATGCGTGCGACGTTTTTAGGTACATCAAAATCGTCTAGGATCGTCCTATGTTCGCAGTGCTCTGCGCTTTATGATATATATATATATATATATATATATATATATATATATATATATATATATATATATATATATATATATATATATATATATATATATTTTATATATATATATATATATATATATATATATATATATATATATATATATATATATATATATATATATATATATATATATATATCTTCAAAAAGCGAGAAAATGAAATTTTCTTTGAAAAACTTAAAAATGTATTTTTTTTTTAATTTTACAGTCAAAAAGCCATCTAAATTTTTATTTTTCAGAATTAATCTATTTTTTATCATAAATGCGCCATTAAAACAAACAAAATAAAAAAAAGTCGGATATCTGAATTTTTCGATTTTTTATAGCCAAAGATTGGACCCACTTCCAAATTATTAGCCAGAAAACAGTTACAGTTTACAGTACAGTACATGTGAATAAAAATCAAAGGTTGGAGCCTTATATTCTGACCTCAAAAAATTTGCAAAACTGTCCATTTTTTCCAATGAAATTGGATTGCAAAATTATTCTATAAAAGCTAGCAAACCGATTTTAATAAAATTTGGCATAATTTTTTACTATACCCTTAAGTTTTTATGGCCGAATATGGAGGTCCTCAGAGGAATATAAAAGGTTCTAAATCATGCAAAAACACGTTTTTGCGATTTTTTTACCAATACCAACCACAATTTTTCTCTACGACCAATACTTACAAAATTATGAACAATCAAATTTAAATAAATAGGTCTTTTTAATTTTCCCGTCCTTTCTGACAGAATAGTAATTTACGTAACAAGTTCCGAAAGTGATATTTTACGGGATGAGTAGAAAGTTTCCAGGACGAGCCGTAGCGAGTCCTGGAATCCTGCAAATCCCGTTAAATCATTTTTGGATCGTGTTACGTACAATATATTTTCTGCGGGCGTTTATTATGTTAAACTTCTTTATTCAATACTCTTGATATTTTTGGTTTGTAGCCAACGGATTTTCTTTTAAGGAAAGCAATAACTTTGAGATAGCGGCTTATACATATGTAAGAATGACTTCTTCATTTATAGTATGCACTTTTTTATCATTGCTCCATTTTTGAAATAAATTGTAGACCAATTCATACCTCTCTCTTGACTTTAGCGGCAATAATTCATAAGTAGCCGTTTTAGCAGCTTCACTAATCTCATGTGGAATCAATTCGGCTTCACTTTCACTATTGATTTCCATTTTTTAAAATGGAAAAGCGAAAACACTCTCGAATCTTATATGACAAGCGCTGTCATAATAAAAATACAAGTATATATTGTTGCCAAGGCCGTCTACGTAGATACCCAAAATCGTTCCAATAGTGAAAAAAATCGTCCCGAAAATAGTTGCTTTCGGTACGATTTGTATAAAGTGGAAATTTCGATTTAATAAATAATCATACCGAAAGTTTTGTTTTCATTCATCATCATCATCCTCATAAGCCCAATTGCGTCCACTGCTGAACATAAGCCTCTCGTAATCTGTTCCACTTATAGCAGCTTTGTGCCGACTGCATCCAGTTCGGTGTGATGCGTTTTATATCATCGGTCCATCTTGTTGGCGGACGTCCCCTACTTTGGTAGGCCTCATTTCTCGGTCTCTATTCGAAGATTCTTCCGGTCCATCGATTATCTGTCATCTTTGCGATGTGTCCAGCCCAGTTTCATTTCAATGTAGTGATTCTTCTTATGGCATCCGCAACACCGGACCTTCTTCTTACTTCATTGTTTGGGATTCGATCCCTAAAACTGACGCCCAACATTGACCTCTTCATAGCACGCTTCGTTACTTGTATTTTGTTTACTATCTTCTTAGTTAAAGTGAGTGTCTCAGCTCCATATGTCATCACTGGCAAAACGCATTGGTCAAATGCTTTTCTTTTTAAGCTTATGGGGATTTGCGATTTAAATACATCTTTAAGGTTACCAAATGCCGTCCGTGCCAGGCCTAATCTTGTTTGGATCTCGGTTGTTTGATTGTCTGGGTCTATACGGAGTTCATGACCGAGATATTTATATGAAGTCACCTGTTCAATTTCACCGCCTATCATGGGAATTTTGCCACTTGCCACAAGGTTGGTCATAAATTGGGTCTTTTTGAGGTTTGTTGTCTTTCCAACATTTGCGTGGCTTTGTCAATGCTGTCTGATATTAAAACAATATCCTCTGCAAATTTTAAATGATTTAGATCTTCTCCGTTTATGTTTACTCCCATGTTGTCCCAATTTATTTGTTTACACACGTATTCCAGCAAAGTCGTGAATAACTTTGGCGATATCGGGTCACCCTGTCGGACACCGCGTTCTATTCTAAATTTGTTTGTATCCTTATGGAGCCTTACACATGCAGTTGCTGTTTCATAGATATTTTTAATTATTGCGGTGTATCGATGATCGATTCGACAATGAGCTAGAGCAGGGGTCTCCAAACTTTCCAGCCTTAGGGCCATACTGATTACTCCAGTAAGTTCCGAGGGCCAAAACCATATTATCATTGTTGCCGGTGGTAAGAAGTGAAAAAGTCCACTGATGAAAAAAAAAAGTCCGAAAAAGTACACAACGTTTAAAAAAGGCTGCAAATCGGACTAAAGTCCACAAAACGGCAGCACTGCATATTATTAATTTTCCTGTCATTATCTGTAATTTCTAGATTAGTCGTAGAGTACGAGCCATGAGGAGTAACGTGACACGACATCTGGTGGACACAAGCGGAAATAGGTAGTACCTTCTATCGCTAACAGATGGCGCTAATAGCACGTACAGAATAATCTCGTTGGTTCGAGAAAGTTCTGGTGTCTTCCACTCACTTCTAGATGGCAGTAATTATAATAATAATAATTAATATATAAGAAGGCTAGTGGCGCAACCACAAGTCAGTTCCTATGACACTGTTGTTAAATAAAATATTGCATACCTCCTTAAAACGTGTTTGTGCGTGTTTAAGTTTAAGACATCTTTATAACAGTATTTTGATTTGAATTGTTGCTTTTGTGTGTGAATTAGTAGTATGGAAAAGAAGCGAAAAATTGATAGTGAATGCAGAAAATTCAAAGATCAGTGGAACATTCAGTATTTCGTAATTGAGTCCAGTAACAAGGCGCTATGTTTGATTTGCAATGAAAGCATAGCCGTTCTCAAAGAATATAACATTAAACGTCATTATGAAACAAAACATTTTCAAAATTACTCAAAATATACAGGAAGTTTGCGGACAGAAAAATTCGAAGCTATGCAGCGCATTTACAAAACTCAAAACTGAACAAGAGGCTGCAACTCGTGCCAGCTTTCGTGTGGCTCTTGAAATTGCAAAACGTGGAAAACCATTCACCGATGGAGAAATGATCAAAGAATGCATAATTGCAGTAGCCGAAGAAATGTGCCCTGAAAAGGTAAATTTATTAAAAACTGTCAGTATGTCAGCAAACACTGTGGCTTGAAGGGTAGAAAACATCGCTGAAAATATATCCTCTCAACTGTTCGACAAAAATGGACATTTTGAGTGGTTTTCTTTGGCCTTGGATGAATCAACGGATGTGCAGATACTGCTCAGGTGTTGATTTATATTCGAGGAGTAGATAAAAGCTATGAAGTGCACGAAGAACTTCTTGATATGTATAGTATTCATGGCACAACTACTGGCACAGATATTTTTAAAGGAGTTGAAATGGCCATTAATCAAAAGAACCTTCGATGGAAAAACTTGAAATGTATTACAACTGATGGAGGCAAAAACATGAGTGGGAAAGATAAAGGAGTGGTCGCTCTTGTGTCAAAGGCTGTAGAAAATGACGGTGGTTCAAAACCATTAGTCTTACATTGTATCATTCATCAACAGTCTTTGTGCGAAAAATGTTTGGATATGTCTGACGTTCTGAAACCAGTCATATCAACTGTTAATTTTATCAGATCTTTTGGACTGAATCATCGACAATTCCGACAATTTATTGAAGAGATTGGAGAAACTGACTTACCTTATCATACTGCCGTACGCTGGCTTAGTTGTGGGAAAGTCCTTCAGCGCTTTTTTGAACTTCGAGCAGTGATCGAAATTTTTTTGAATGAAAAGCATCGCCCTCTTACTGAATTACAAAACAACGCATGGCTGTGGAAGTTAGCATTCTATGTTGATTTGACAAAATATGTGAACAAACTGAATTTGGGATTGCAAGGAGAAAACCAGCATCTTCCTGATTTATACACTAATATCAAATCATTCCGGAAGAAATTGAGACTGTTTCAATCACAACTACGAAGTAAATGTTTTTCACATTTTAAAACATGTGAAATATTCAGCCACACTACTGAGACTGAGTTTCCTATCGATTTTGCAATCGAAACTTTGAGTGCTTTGAAGATAAATTTTGATACTCGTTTCTCATACTTTGATGCCATTGCGAATCAAATTAAGATTTTTCAGAATCCTTTTGATACTGACATTGAAACCCTAGCCCCGGAACTTCACATGGAAATGATTGATCTACAATGCAGTGGTATAATTAAGAACAAATATCAAAACTCATCTTTGTTGGAATTTTATAAGAGTCTTCCACTGACACAATTTGATAATTTGCATAAATTTGCTCGTGGTCTGTTTTCTGTTTTTGGTACTACTTATTTGTGTGAGAAAACCTTCTCCAAAATGAAGTACACAAAAAATGTTTATTGATCGAAATTAACTGATGAGCATCTTAAATCTCTTTTAATAATTGGTACAAGTAAAATACGCCTACAAGAATGTTATGAGTTAGCGGAGTTAGCCCATGACCATATCAATGTAGATGTCATATTAATAATTATTCAACATAAAATTAGAATACTTCAGTAAACTAAATTTAATTTGCTATAAAAATTATTTGTTCTCTAAAATGAGTTTTCAAGTATGCTAGCTCTCCGCGGGCCGGACAAAATCAGTCCGCGGGCCGGATATGGCCCTCGGGCCGTAGTTTGGAGACCCCTGAGCTAGAGCTTGGAGCTTTCGGTGTTGGACTATGGTATCAAACGCTTTCTCGTAGTCTACGAATATAAGTATAAGTGGCTTGTTGTATTCCACACATTTCTCTATTAAAGTTTTAATGATCTGCAAGTGATCGTTTGTACCAAAACCTCCACGGAATCCAGCCTGTTCACGCGGTTGGTAACTGTCCAGTTTATTTGTGAGTCTCTTTGTTATTATTTTCATAAATAGCTTGTAAAGATGGGAAAAAAGGCTAATGGGTCGATAGTTTCTTAAATCGGCAATATCACCTTTCTTATGCATGAGAACAATCACTGCATTGTGCCACTGAGAGGGGGTTGTACCTTTCAGAAAACATGCGTTAAAGAGTTTTTAAAGTATGCGTCTCCTTCTTTAATTGATTCAATAACTATATCGTCATCTCCAGGTGATTTATTGTTTTTCATTTCAAGCTTTTAATTCACTAACTGTTATTTCAGGAATATCTTCAGATCCTACATTTTGAATTTTCGGTATCTGCGTTGGTTTAAGAAGTTCCTCGTCTTTTTTATAAAGCTCTTTGTAAAAGTCTTCTGAAATCTCAAGAATGTCCTGTCTATTGGTTTTTGTTGTCCCACTGTTATCATGCAGTTTGCAAATTTTTCTTGTACCTTCGCTAAGTTTTCTCCGTAGCACTTTCAAACTTTTGTTGTTTTCTATAACTTGGGATATATGCTCGCTGTTATATTTTCTGATATCCTTTCTAACTGATTTGGAGATATCCCTGTTGATTGATAGCGGAGTTTGCCGTGTGTTCCTCTCGCATCTCTTTCCTCTTCCTCATTAGGTCTCTTGTATTTTGGCTTAGTTTCTCTTCTTTGTTTTCGTTACGGCTGCAGAAAAAACAAGTTTCGATTCTTATTACATACATATTTCTAAAGGGTTACCAGCAAAAATATGCCTGCACGTCGTACATCCAACAGTTAAGGCTTAGTCTAATATGTCTATATTGGTTATTAAATAGAAGAATAGATGTGAACATAATAAAAAAATAAATAAATAAATGAATTATGAGAACTATTGTTTGTTAATTTTTTTTTAAATCTATTAGTATTTATATTAATAAATTTTAGACTGATAAAATTAGCATCGAGTACTTCTTTGTCTTTAACGGAGGAGCCTGTTCGGCCGCCCACTGACAATCAGGAAATATCTGAACCAGTAAAACCTAAATCTATTGACCCTTTAAGTACAAAAGTACCCACAAGGTTACTAGATCCCATGTGCCATTACAATACATCTCTAAACAGTAAGTATTAGTTTTAAACAGTAAGTATGAGTCTTCCATGTTTTTCCAGGCGCGGATCCACTGTTGTGGCACTGTGGGCATGCCCACAACCCTAATTTACTAGTTGTAACCGGTAAAGTGTCACTTTCACGGTCTATTGAGGTCGATAGGCTGATCTACAACTGACTAGCCTTAAAAAAATCGTGCATGCATAGTTTACCTAACAGCTCATTGTTTGGAACGCAGCCGTTCCACTAAGACGTTATATTTTGTTTGTACTGAACTGTCAGAAATACGTCACAACGGTCTAACCTAAAAAAAGTTTACTTTGTAAAGTTTTTTGAGTTTAAGTTAATAGCTTCTATTGTTTCTTCAAAATAATATTTTGCGAAAGTATATTGTTGGACGACAGATTATTTCCGGAAGTACTCGACCTCTTTCATTTGGAAATTTTATACCTATCCCAATTGGCACGAATTTGGATATCGATATTGTAAAAGTGAAAAAAGCATTTCACATGTACCGCCAGTTCATTAGCTATAATGAATCTACAGTTTTAAATGAATACCGACTCTGGATGACCAAAAAAAAAGAAAATCTCAAAATAATTTGGTCATACCAGAGTCGATAGCTAATCTTATTGAGGAGTGCGATCAGTTTTAGACAATTAAATTGCAAAATGAATCTGCTTTCAGATTTTATTTATCTTTTATGGTTTTTGAGATAATTAAGAAAAACCAAAATGGTGCATTTTAACTTTGTAGCTCGCAAACTACCAATTTTACGGTTTTAAGATTACTACATTATTGGAACACTTTTTTAAGAAGAATTTAATTTAGGTAAAAATATTTTTCTAACTTTATTTGTTTTTGAGATATTTGCCCAAACTTTGGATTTTCATTCGAACGCCATATTGGATTTTTACATTTTTGAAAAGAGCTCTTCAAGAGCTTTTCATTGATGTATCACAAGTCTAGGTTTTCAGATTGCTTAAGCTCTAAAAACGATAATTTGTAATAATGTAAAAATCCAATATGGCGTCCGTATAAAAATCCAAAGTTTGGGTAAATATCTCAAAAACAAATAAAGTTCTTCTTAAAAAAGTGTTTTAATAATGTAGTAATCTTAAAACCGTAAAATTGGTAGGTTGCGAGCTACAGGCAAAAGTTAAAAATGCACCATTTTGGTTTTTCTTAATTATCTCAAAAACCATAAAAGATAAATAAAATCTGAAAGCAGATTTCATTTTGCAATTAAATTGTCTTAAACTTTTCTAATTTAACCAACACTGTAGCTCTAATGGTTCCCGAGTTACCAATACATGTAGGCCCAATTTGGGACATACTGTATACTATCCGTTATTCACCGAAGCTTGACCGATTTTTTACGGTTCAGCAACGACCACGGCCAGATATTCGAAATATCCATACTAGGCTTGCTAAATACATTTTGGTTGTTTGCAATTATTACAGCTTCTTTAAATTTTCTTTTTTTTCAGTGGGTTTCTTTATGAATAATTTTTGCTTCCGACCAGTGTATGCGGTGTTGTTTTGACCAAGCGTGTTCGGCAATCAATCGAAATTTCACCTCGTTCCGTTGTCGTCCATTTTTTTGTGTTCTTTAACTCTAACTTCGAGTGCTCTTTTCGTTTCCCCGATGTATACCTCACCACATTCACAGGAAATTTGGTAAATACAGTCATTATTTGAAATATTGTTGTCCGGTCTCGTCTTAGTAAGAATACTTTTTAGGGTGGTGTGGGACTTATATGCCCTTTTTATATTATACTTATTCGGGGTTCTGCGGATCTTTTCTGAAGTTCCTTTAATATATGGAATTGTCATAAATATTTTGTCTTATAGAGTCTTTAGCTTACTAATTTTCTTTTGCAAGAATTCCTTACTGTTAGAATCAGACTGAGAAGACAAATACCGATGACGTATCGGTCCGAAAATGGCAAACCCGTTAAAACCTGACGTTTTTCTTTGTCCTAACAGCGTTCGATCTCTACATAACGTCACTGCGCGGTGATAAAGAGTATGTATGACCCCTGTTTCGTTTCGTTAGAGTGATTAGAATTCTGGTGTAAATATTGTCCAATGTGGGTAGGTTATGAAATGGTTTGAGAAACACGCAATTAAAACGGCACTAATCAAACCAAAAGTTTGGCTAAGATATGTTGACGCTACTTTTATTGTATGGACAGGTAATGACGAAAATTTAAGGTTTTTTTAAAAAATGTAAATACCCCGATCGCAAATTTACAATGGAGAAGGGGCAAAATTCGGACCTACCTTTTCTCGACGTTCCAGTCAAACGAAATAATGGACATATACAAACCTCGGTTTACAGAAACCTAATTGACGTTTATCTAAAAACTATATCAATTGTAGATTGTACCTAACACATGCGGAAAGCGTCTTTTCCGCCTTTTACGGCTTGCCCAAACTTCCCTTCGCGTCGTTCGTGTAACTGCGTGCGTGCGGAAAGGTACCAATTTCCGATGTTGAGTTATTGGTGCCTATTTATTTTCGATAAATAGGCCAAACAAATGCTTGTTACCTATTTCTTTTTTAACTTTTATTTTGTATTAATTTTAGATTTTCCCGAATAAAAAGGGCAAAAAATGTTACTCAAACTTACAGGGGGAATAAGAAAAGAAATGATTTTATCTCCGTACAGCGGCATTTATTTAAAACCCTATATTAGAAGAGATGCTGACACGTTTCCAAATTGGTATGGTTTTAGTTTTTTAAGAATAATAGTAATAATAATAATAATAATAATAATAATAATAATTGGTCGTCAGCTTCTTTCAGAAACTTTTCAACCTCTTTGACAAATATTTTGTACTTTTTATTGACAAATGAGTAACATTAATATATGTACTGATGTCCACATTTTTATTGAGATAAAATGTAGTGCGAATTATTAAATAAACACGCCATAAAGTAGGTAGGTAGGTAGGTGGGTTTAAAGTGAGTGGGTATAACACCTTCCACCGCGACCGATCCGTCTATTGTGGCTCACACAGTAGACAGGACACATTTTAAAGATAGCTACACCACCTATTTTTTGCGCATTAAACAGCAAATTTTTCGTACGTTTTTTGATACAATTTTTTCGATTTCTGAGGACTGAGAAGTTTTTAGATTCGTTAGAATTATTCCCGTAATTAATACTTTAACTGACAGTGGCGGCTCGTGGTCAATCTTTCGGGGAGGTCTTTAGTTAAAACTTCAAATGCATATGGCTTAACTGATTTTTAGTTAAAAAAAAACAATTTTAGGCATTTTATTTCAAACAGACGTTTACTCCAAAGAAAAAACAAGAAAATTCAAAAATAAATGATTTAGCAAGATTATTTTATTTGAAGAATTATATTTCTATTTATTAAGAAACATAAAAATATAACAAATAATATGCATCGACATCTATTTAAACAGAAAAATTGCACAACATATTCTAATTAAAATCTCACACCCCACAGTAAGTAATATCGCTATGCCAGAGGTATGACGGCAACTTATAGGTTAAACATAAACATATTTATATGATAAAAAATAAAAAGGGTTACTTAATTAACCTAAATAGTCATAAATTTTAGTTCAATCCTTCTGTCTTTGGCACTTGCAAAATGATTGATTACTTCTTTATTGTAATTTACAATATTATTTATAAAGACCTTTTCAATACTTAACATGGCCAACGCCGAGAGTCTACCTACCCCCATTGTGTTGCGTAAAAATGTCTGTATTCTATTTAATGTAGAGAAGCAATCTCTCGCTCTCTACAGTTGTCATCGGTAATGTACACAAATTGTCAACAAATGCACTGTTTCCGAATTTACATTACAAAAACATACATTAACAAAAAATCAATTTCTAAAATCGTATATAATCAGTTCTATAATAACCGTATAACAAACACCTTGAAAAATGCGTAATTTTTCTCTTCGCGGCTGTTGGCCCAGATCATGCGATTACACTGCTTCGGAAAGCAGCCAAAATCGCCCAATCGTAAATTAGATCGGGAAAACTCGACTCTGCTCCGTTTAAAACAATGCGGTTAATAAAGGCAGGCGGCTTTTGGCCAACAAACAAAACCACCGATCTGGAGATCGCTGCGCAAAGCTTGTGGAATCCAGTAATCGATCAACGAGTTTATATGCTTAGAATAATAAAGAAAAATTTAAAAGATTGAAAAAAAACTGTTTTTTTCATTTATATCATTTTTTTGTTTTTGTTCGGAAATATTAGTCAAAAATATTGGGGGGTCATTGATCAAATGACCCAATGGAGGAGCCGCCCTGTTAACACAAAAACGTGACATTCGACAAAGTTTGATTTAGGTGGCTATTGGCAAAAGGGGGGTGGCTATTTGGGGGGGTTTTCCCCACTTTTCTGGAAAGTCAGGGAGGTCAGGGAATGTCAGGGAAAAAAAAAGTGGGGGGGGAAGTCGGGGAATGTCGGGGAAAACTTTTTAAAAAAGGGGGAAAAAACTACATTTTTTTTTTAAAAAAAAATAATTATATTTCCGAACAAAATTAAAAATAATCCGTTTCAGTCTTATCGATAAAATAATTTTTTTTTATAACAAAATTGAAAATTTTGTCTGTCTTACCTATCGTGGGCCATTCAGTCCGACATTAAACAAATTTTTTTGGGGAGAAACAAGGAAAAACCATTTGTGCTTACATGCTTATAAGAGAGGGAGGTAGGACCAGGTAAAAGGGTGGTAAAAACAAGAAGTGCTCGATTTTTACTACTTGTTCGCAGATAAGGTTATTTTTTGTGACGTCACCGTACCCCCCAAAAGAAGGTAGATTTAGTTTATTTTTTTTGGGTTAAATATTCAACTTTTAAAAACCAGTTTGGATGTCCCCCTTTTACTATTAAATCCGTATTGTATACTATTTTTTTTAAAATTTTAAAATTTTTTAAAATACTTGTAAACAAAAAAAATAGGGCAAAAGGATTACGTCATAAATACCCAATTGACATTTAAATCGGCGTATGGGCTTAAATGGGATCCACCACTCCTTGTTAAGTTTCCCCCCCCCTTAACCGGGTGATAAAATTAAAAAAAATTGGATTTGTAACTCTCGTTTTAGTCACAAAAAAAAAAGGGTTTTTTAGTTCTATCTTTTTTTTGTGTGGACTTGATGTATTTAGCGAAAAAAGAAGGGGGGGGATATATTTGGTATGGATAGATCTGTTTTTTTCATTGGAATTTTGGGGAAATTTTTTAAATTTTAGTGTTTGGGGCCCCTTTTTGGGCACGTTTGAACGTAGTAACAGTTCTTTTTTTTTTTTTTATATTAACCCCAAATTTTTTTTTAACTGTATTATGGCAAATGGAGTTTTATTTTCGTGATATTAGCTTTTTTTTTGGATTACAGGTCGATTTATATTATTTTTTGGGAAGTTTTGTAATTTTTATAATATCTTGGCGTTGTTTCTAAATTTCAAATACTGTTTTACAGATTTCAATTATTCCCCCAAAAAAAAATTTTTTTAAAAACGTGGTTACTTGAAAAAGGGGTTTTTTAAAAAAAAAAAGTCGGTTCAGTCAGACCATGCCAAATTTCAATGCCTAATCTGCAAAAAGAATTGTATTTTTAAATAAACGGAACGGCAAGCTATTATAAGTCACATAAAATCAATTTCTACAAAAAAGCGTCGAGTATTGGACAGTATTCAAAATTTTTTTTTTTAAACACATTCTGTCACACAAGTAGTAATGTTGGTCGAAACAAATGTTTCCGTAATTTCGAACAGAATGCAACTACCTCCACAGCTTGTCGGTCCCAGGATAAAAAAAATTTCCCAAAAATTTTGAAAGGGGTTTTTTTTCATTTTTTTTAAAAAAATGCCAGTGTATAAAAAAAAGAAATTTTTTTGGACGCTACATATAATTGAAACTCACAATACAATAAATAGCGTTGGGGAAAAAAAAAGGGAAAGGGGTTTTTTTTTTTAATTTTTCCGGAGTCGCATGTTGAAGGGGGGAAAGAGATTGGGCTCTCCCCAAAAAAATTTTTATTTATATATTTTTGGTTTGGTTTTTTAAAAAATTTTTAAAAAAAGTTTTTTAAAATACTATAAAACTCTAAAGCATTTTTTTTTTTATTTGATGAATCCCTCAACAAAAAAAAACAAAAAAAGGGCAAATTTGGGGGTTGCTATTTTTTTTTTTTAATAATATAACAAGAAAACAGAAACAAGATTTTTTTTTTAGCGTTTTTAAATGGTCGCCCTACGGTTTTTAAAATTTTAAACATTTGATTAAAGGGGGGGAAACACTTTTTAAATTTAAAGGGAAAAAAAAATTTTTTATATTTCTATGGATGGCCCCAAAAAAACAATTTAAAACCAAAAAAACTTTTAAAAAAAACATTTTTGATATGGGAACATGGATTTCATGTGGCATGGAGCTTTTTTTTAAATTAAAAAAAAAATGGGTGGAATGTAAAAAAAGGGTTTTTAACGGGAATTTTTTTGGCTTTTTGGGGGGCGCCAGTCATGGAAATTTTTTAAGGAGACCCGGAAAGTCATGGAAAAAAACCCGGGAATTCGGGGGTTTGGAATTTTAGTGGGAACCCTGTTGAATAAATAGCCCCCTTTTCAAAATAATTCAGGTAAGTTTAATCCTGTTCCCTTCGAGTAAAAGATTGGGGGGAAAAAAGTTATTGGTTTGGAGACATTTTAGGATTTGGGGAAACTTTTGATCCAAAGCTCTTTTTCAAAAAACCCCCTAGACCGGGGTGGGGGGGAAAAAAAAAGAGAATGCTGGGGTTTTTAAAAAAAGGGAATTCAAGAATTTTTTTAAAAAAATTCAAACATTAAAAACCTTGTATTTTGTTTTCTTGATATTTGAATATGGTTCTATTATTTGGCATCCAATTTAAAAAGATATCGGTCAAAATTTAAAAAAAAACCAAAGAAAAAAATTTTTTTAAAATTTTTTGTATTTAAAAGCAGTGGACATTTTTTTCCCCCCCAGGGGGAAATCAGGGTTTTTCTTTTAGACGGTTTCGGAAATTTTTTTAATGATCGTAAAAAATACGTATCAATTTCTTTTTAAAGTTTTTTTGGGGTTTCCTTTTTACTGTCCCCAAAATTTTTTTTTTTAGATAATGTTTCCCCCTTTCCCCTTTAATCTCTCAGACTATCTCCGACTTACCTATACCTTCTACTAATGTTTTGAT
>JAHBCN010006616.1:0-47509 GCA_019359885.1 Listronotus oregonensis
GTCCTTTAAATTTGTTATCAGATCGGAGGGACTTGTGACGACACAAACGATGCCAAATTCCAATTTTTTTTTGCTTCGTAAATTTACGCAAAAGGAGAAAATCCATCTTGTTCTTTTATTCCTATTTAAGATAAATCGGTTTAATATCAAATATGCAACATAATAAATGTAAAAGATAATTCTGCCCTCAAAATAAATCGCATGTAGGGATTTTACAAAGACAGGTTAAAGCTCTTATATCTTCATGATCATTTGAAAAAAAACACCTCATCATATCATAATTACCGGCTTTTTGAACCAATGCAATAAATTTTTTGTTGTTATAATCATAGTTACTTTTTAAACCAATTCAATATATTTTTCTTTAATATGTTTTTGTAAAACGAAAATAAACAGATTGTAGTATTCTACTTTTTAAATAAATAAAGAAAAAATGGCACTTATGAACTGATTGAAAAACAAATGTGTTTAAATATGCTGATGAGCTAGCTAAAATAATTTTATGAAAATTGATTGTGACCGTGTGCACATAAGAATGTAGGAAATGAAGGAACTTTGTATTTCATGCAAAATTTTATTAAAATTAATATCCTAGCAAAGTGCTTTCCGTAAAAACCATCATCAGTGCTATTCATTAAGCAGCAGAAGTTACTGCATTTGTATACTCCAAATGCTGTAACTCCTGCTTGACGAATAGCATTGATGATGATTTTTACCGAAAGCGCCTTGCTATAATATTAATTTTGATAAAATTTTGCATGTTATACTAATAATTTTATTCTACATTTGCGTCTTAAAACTATAATAATTTACCTATTCCATTGTGCTGGAAGAGTTAGGAAAAAATCCTGAATATGATACTTTATAATAAAATGTCTTAGATTTGTTTTTGTCAACATGCCAAGACATTTTTTTTTAAGTCCACGACATTGAAGATATATCTGTAAAAAGAAAATTTATCCAGCGGTATTATTACATTGCTAATACAAATATAATTTTTGGAAAAATGTTTAAGTATTCTTTACCCAAGGATTTTGAAATATCACAAGTGTTGGTTATTTAACAACAATGTATACCTAAGAGTTATCACTTGTTAGTAGTGCTGAGTGTAGCAAGCTGTTCTATATAATAATTATAATAATAATAATATCCTTTATTTTTCATCAAAATCATTTTTTAGCAATAAAATTACAGAAAAAACATCACTAACTTATGTGCAGTGCACAATAATAATATATTCAAAATACAAATAATCATATAGACATATTAAAACAGTAAAAAGAATAAATAAAATTAATTTAAATTTTCAAATTTGTAAAAAAACATACAAATACTCATATAAAAATAATTAAAACTAATTAAATTTATAAAATATACAAGACCAATTAGGAATGAAACAAAAATACAGATGGAATAAATCAGCAGACTCATATATGAAGCATATAAAAACAATTGAATCAATAATCAAAGTTGTTAAGAGTAGAAACATTTACTCTGCAAAAACTGCATCACAGCCTTTGGAAATTTATCCTTCTTTTTTATTTGCCACTTAAGTTAGGTGGCAAAGATTTACAAACCTTCACGGCATAGGAATAAAGTCCTCTCTCAAAAAAACGTTGACCTATGAGAAGAAATACTGGAAGGAATTCACGGATATTCAACATATTAAAAAGGTTTTATTTAACTTGCAATGTTTGTATGTATGTATGTTTGTTCGGGTCAAATCTTGCAACTGGATTTTAAAGCAGTTAACCTCAACTGATTGAGCTAAAATTTTGCATACACATTTAGGTACACGGTGCTTAGACTCTATCCGCCAACGGCAGCGGACGCCATTTCACTTTCTATTTAGCGTCCAGTTGAACTAACGACTCAAGATTCGCCTGGTTCAATTGGATTAGTAAGGAGTTGACACACTCTAACTTCTTTCACCATGGTTTGATGATTGGTGTCATATTTCGAGATAAATCGACCAAATTAGTTGAAAAAAACGGATTTCCGGGCTCTTGAGGGCCATTTTCCAAGCTCCTATGGACATTTTTTTATATATGATATTTTCAGATGTTATTGTACACATTTAATATCTGCAAATTAAAAAAATTGTGACGGCCCAACCTTATCTTCAGGTTCACACCTTCGTTTACTGTACTACACGTCAAATAGACAAAGTCAATCAGTTTCAACCTATTCGACACATACAAAATCAATATCACTTGCTAGACATATTCAAATTGAATGTCTGCAGCCGTTTTTAGTAATCAGAATGTTGTTAAAATATACCAACGGTAAAATTGTTAGGATTTTTTATTACTTGGTAGGTCCAGTGTAGTACTTCTTACACTTTTGGTTTTGGTTATGTTAATAATTTTAAAATCGCCAAAATTGGATGGTTGAAATTTTTTTTCGCCTCGTATCTTCGAAACAAAGAGCCCTATCAAAAATCATCAAAGGACGAAATATCCTTAAATGAGTCCAATAGTCCCTTTTACTTTTTGCCGCATGTTAATAAACACCCTGTATAATATTTTAAGCTTGCAACATGCTTTTGTATCATAAGTATCAGGTTTAAAGGTAAAAGTCACTAAGTACAATTCTTTTTAAAAAGTGGTTGAACTACTTTAATAGCTTGTTGCTTCTTGATACACTCATCATCATATAAAAACGTAACAACTACCTATATGACTTAAGCCTCTCTAGTAAATTATTAAACTTATTATTGACCATTTTCTTTTTTTCTTTATCCCAATTATGTATAAAATCATTGATATTTTCTTAATCAAAAAATGTTCCTTAGTGTGTTTTATCTTTTTGAACTGATTATTAGGTGGGGGTTTATTTTAATTTTAAGTTTATTTTATTTTATTTTTTTTTTTGTAAATGCAACTGATGTTTTTTTACTTTTGTATACTCGCGTTTCATACACTTTAGAAATTTACCTGAAATATTCTCGTTGTATACGCTAAATTATTTAATAAATTTTTTATGCTTCGTCTCGCATTACACCGACCATAGTGACGAACCAAATAACCAATTAAGTAAATATTATGTTGAAAATTATTAAAATTTTGTTCATTACTTCTAATGTAGATAATTTAGGCAAATCCAAAAGCCCTTAGTTCTGGTCGGCCGCGGTTAGTTCTGGTTAGTTAAAGCCGGCTTTTTATTTTCCCCCAATTATATTTCAGACGTGATAAATCACTTAAAGTAGGAACAGTAAACTTTTTTCGTTTTCCGGCCGCAATTCTGATATGGCTTAATCAAACATAGGAATAATTTAGGCATGTTCAAAAGCCCTCAGTTCTGGTTAGTCATGGTTAATCCTGGTTAGTAAAAGGATCTTTTTATTTTTCCTAATTATATTTTATGCAAGATAAATCACTAACATTAGGAACAGTAAACTTTTTTTTGTAGGTAGATAGTTAAAACATATTAGATTATTTTAATATCACTATTATCCAAATAAATATTTTATATTTCTGCATCTTATATGTGACCAATAAATATTTTGATATTTAGTTATAAATTTGGTTTTAATTTTACCATATTTTATGAACCATTAGAGACAGACATTGTCAGTTTTTGGTGTACGAAACGAGATGTTGAATACTAAATAATTAATTTTATGTCTGAAATAAGAATATCTGGGGGAAATTTTTGAGGTGTACGAAACGCGAGTGTACAAAACAAGAATAAATCCATGTAACTAAAGACTTTGTTTTTAAAAATGTTTTTTACCATCACTTTATTTGCATTTTAATCATATATTTACTGAGATTTTAGTGGTTGGGTTTACAAGTATATATGATATGTCAAATACTATCAGGATATATAATCAGGGAGTTAACATTTATTGTTTTTTTGTTATAGATAAATCATTGTGTATTTAATATATTTATTGTTCTCTAAAGATACATGAAATATAAATCATTTAAAGTCGAATATGTAAGTGTGATGAGTAAAGTTTCAGTTGATACTTTAGAAATATGTCTTAATTTTTATTATACTAAAGGCTGTCACAGGTGTAAAAAAGTGCTGGTGTTCTCCATTTTATAGGGAGTCCTTGTAAGTAAAAAGATAGTTAACC
The DNA here is from genome assembly GCA_019359885.1 of Listronotus oregonensis. Classification (NCBI taxonomy): domain Eukaryota; kingdom Metazoa; phylum Arthropoda; class Insecta; order Coleoptera; family Curculionidae; genus Listronotus; species Listronotus oregonensis. The sequence continues at coordinate 4,085 of JAHBCN010006616.1, forward strand.
TTAGAACTACAAACCCATTTTTTTACCTGTAAACTACCAACTAGAGTAAATATTTACCCCACGGGATTTTTGCTCTTAAAATCATTCTGGAAAGCAGTAATCTGACTTATGAGTACTCAAATTTTTCTTTTTTTTATGTCCAAGAGAATGGTAAAGAGCAGATTCAACTTTATCAAGATTTCTAGTTGGTTAAAAAATTGATTCGAATAGCTATAAGTACTGAAAAGTATGTATGTAATATATAAGTAATAAAAAAAATCAGGCTCTCTTTAGAATATTGTTTTCACGTCACCACAACACTTAGCATCCTTGACTCCATCCAGAAATGAGCTGTTCTTCTTATTAATGATCCCACACTTACAAAAAAATCTTCCTTCTTTTGCCCACCGATGAGCTGTAGGGGATATGTCCCTCCTTTATAGGTATTTTCACGGTTTTTGCTCCGAAAAGTTGGCCGGTATAATTCCTTCTTTAGCAGCTCTCAACAGAGCAACACGTAGTGCCACTATGCCATCTTGAGAGAGGGTCTCCTAATTTCCCACTTTGAGTTCTACTCTTTTTATCCCTAGAGTGTCCAGACTATGGAACCTGCTCCCCGCAAAAGTTTTTTCTTTTCCCCAAATCTACAAATATTTAGGTCTCATGTGAATAAACTCCCCTATTGCCACACTTCAGACAGCCATGAATTGCGTTAGTACTTAAGCTTTAGCCTTCGTGGACTATCTGAAGATTAAAAAAAAAACAGTCAAAGCGTCATTTAACAAACAAAAATTTATAACTATTTTTTTATACAACCGATTTTTAAATTTTCAACAGGATTTTAAAAAGGACACATAATTCTTTAAAAATATATATACCATAATGATGTTTTGTTAAAAAACTCTATTTATTTGAGACCTTGAAAATTCATATAAATATCCATAAAATATTGGTTTTGAAAAATCTATTTCTGTTTCTCTCATAAAAAATATTAAAAAAAGAGAAATTTAACAGATATAAAAAATATTCAAATGTACAGTTACGATTTTATTATTTACTTATCAAAATTTACTTGGGGTAGATATCTACCCTGGTTTGTATTTCTACATGGTTAAGACAATCAGTATTTACTGTCATTTTTTAGAAAATCATATTGACTGAATAATCACATTTCCCTTTGTTTCATATTGGCGCCTGTAAACTTGCCTTTAACAACGAGACAAGTTAGATCTTTTTTCTCTCTCTGTTATGTTTTAGAATGTTTTTGATACGGTTCATTTTCTTACCTATTTTTCATGATTTTTAAGATGATATTTAGACACAGTGACAATAAATTGGGCTTATTGTTTGATCTTTTCGACTGGGTTTTTCTAAAATACTCCAGAAACCCTAGTCCGACATCCAGCACACACCACTTTTTCTGTGAGCCTGTGTTATTAAATAATTCGCAAATAATTTATTTTTTACACTAACAATCAAAAATACCGTGTTGAGTTATAATATGCATATAGTATTTTAAACATCTTTGTAGAAAAATTGTGTATCACTGGACGTTTTTTAAATTCTTGCACTAATACTTTTGGTGAAAGGGGTCTATTATTACTAAAAAAAAGCTATTTACTTGTTAAAGAAAACATCGTATTGTATATTTTTTAGCTACTTCAAGCAAGTTACTCATTTTACACGTGGGTCATTAAAGGCTCCAGTTTTAGCCTGGTTTCTTTGGGAGAATCGTTTCTGATCTCGCGGGAAAAAGAATCCTTGAAATAGGCTCAGGCACAGCATTACCGGGCATCTTGGCAGCTAAATGTGGAGCTATTGTGACTCTAAGCGATTCAGCTACATTGCCTAAAAGCTTAGCACATACGAAGAGGAAGTTGTCATTTGAATCATTTGGTTTTAAATGAACAAATTAAAGTTATTGGTTTGACTTGGGGGTTGTTTTTGAAGTAATTTGGATAGCATTGGACCTATAGATCTAATTTTAGGTATGTGTCTAAAAATTACAGATAATTAAAATAAATTAAAAACTTCGTTTTAAACAAAATAAAATGGCGAATGCAAGCAGTTTAAAGCAGTGGTTCCCAAATGATGGTCAGCGGATCTCAGGTGGTCCGCAAGAACCTATAAAGTGGTCCGCGACAATAAAAAAGACGATTTAGAAGATTTAGCGATGAAGTTCTTCTAATGGAAAATTTATTGGCAATGTCAATACTTTTTCATGTATAATCATGTAGTGAACAAAAAAAATATTAAGAAAGTAGTTAATTGAAGATGTTGTAAAAGGCGCTCACAGTCACCTTCCGACCTTTAGGGAAAGAGTATTTGGCACTTACTTTCTAGAAGGCCATGCTGGGTAAAAAACACTTTGTAATTCTTTTTAAAATAAAAGTTTTTTTTTTTTTTTAATTTTGTGTAAAAAGATGAAGAATTAACTGAGCTGTGGAATTCTTTCATGTTTAACCAATTTTTCCTTGGGACAGTCAGTGATCTCAAAGTACAAAACATGCATTTACAGCATTTCATGGCAGTTTTAGATAACACAGTATTGACACCAGTACCTCCGCATTAACGTCTGCGTAATAGCCTCTAGACAGCACCTATCAGATAGAGCTAGTTGAAGACATCCAGAAGGAAAGGTATTGGTTAAATTACAAATACTGGCACTTTGCCAATACACGTTTCTTGATGGTTAAGATCCTTTCAAAATAAAGTGTGTTTTTATTTTGTGTGAAGATAAATTACCAACTAGGTGCCGGGATTTTCATAAGCTTTACCCAATTTTTTCTTTGGATAGTCAATTATGTCCAGGTACGAAAACCATGTAGTTACTGCATTTGTAGCAGTTTTAGATAACACAGTACTGATACTAATACCTCCTTTAACGTCTGGGTAATGTCATCCAGACGAGATCTATCTGATAGAGCTACTTGGAGATATCCAAAAAGAAATTGTAGTTTAAATTACAAATACCCTTGTAACTATACGTTTTTTTGATAGCCAAGATGTTGAAATAAGTTTTAAAATCTTTTGGTGTAAAAATGTAATTTCATATTCCAGTAGGGATGGTCGGAACAGGGTTTTTTAAAGAACAAGAACAACCTGTTCTTGCTCACCTGTTTCGTTAAATTTTGAACACGTTGAAAACTGCTCTAGTTCCAAACTGTTCTGGAACCATGATCGCTTTCAGCTGCTTACTTGTTTCGTTGAATCACGATCTAAACTGTTCCGGAAGAATGATTACTTCGAACTGCTCGCCTGTTTCATTGCATTGCCACCATTGTTCTTACTGACCGGGTTGTGTTGTCCGCATGTGATAAACACTAAATTCGCTTATAGCAGCGTTTAATAAATAAATAAAAGACGGAAATTTCACCAACATTTATTTTTTATACGTCGCATTTTTTTTATACGAGCCCCGGGACTTCCTCGGTGATATTTAATATGCTTTGTTTTTATTTGTGTTTTACACGTCATCGTGGAGTTTAACTGTAGTTTTGTTGCTGGTTGAAGTTGTAAATTACGTCGAGAGAGTCGGTGAGTTATCGTGACCAAAAAGACGATTTCACCCATATGAAGAGGCATATTCAGGAAAATGATTGATTTTTTAAATGATTTACTGTTATATTAGTTATAAACAAAAGATCTTATCTTCTAACAAAATGTTTAATTTATTAGGGGACCCGACGCGTTTCGGTTAAACAATCATTATCGAGGGTCAGTTTTATATTTAAAAAATTAAAATGTTTAAAACTTATAAATAAGTGAAAAAATAAAACTAAACCTACATCACTTTGGCACATGGTAAACCGCGTCAAAACACCAAAAACATACATTTTACAAAAGTTCACATCACAAATTAAAGACTAACAATAACCATAACAGTAAATTATAAACATTTAGTTTCCAATCAGTTAATTTCCACATTTCAGTATAATGGACAAATAAAATATTTTATAAAAATATAATATTGTGGTTTAATACATTGGTATTTTTTATATATTAAATTCTTTAATCGGTACTCCATAAGATAAAAAATTACTTAAACAACCTATACACATTTGCTGCCTCTAAATATTCTCTTACCAACGGGTTCATTTAGGCTTGAACGTCTCTAGATATTGCTAACTTTGCTATTTCTATGTTCTCTAGAGCATCTAATTTTTGGCTGTTTGAAATATTATATAGCATTTTAAAGTTATCTTTTGGGCCCTCTTTTACCTGTTGGGAGCCCTGGGCAATTTAGGAAAATAATGGGGACCCTTTTACTATGATGACGAAGTACTATTTTATTAATGTAGGCAAAAAGAGATAAGTGGGTTCGCTTTTAGGTGAAGGTTTGTTTTGTATAATCTTATCATAAAAAAATAAATATTCTACTTTCATCTGTCATATTGGATATCCGTCCGTTGCTGATCTGACCAGAACTAGGGGCAGTGGGAAAGTGGGGCCTGGTTATCTTCAATATCTTTATCTTATGGAATACCGATTAAAGAATTTAATATATAAAAAAATATCAATATATTAAACCACACTATTGTATTTTTATAAAATATTTTATTTGTCCATTATACTGAAATATAGAAATTGACTGATTGGGAACTGAATGTTAATAATTTACTGTTTTGGGTATTGTTAGTCCTTGATTAGTGTTGTGAACTTTTGTATAATATATGTTTTTGGTGTTTCGACGCGGTTTACCATGTACCAAAATGATGTAAGTTTAGTTTTATTTCTCTATTTATTTATGAGTTTTAAACATTTAAATTTTTTTTTAGATGTAAAACTGACCCTTGATGATGGTTGTTTAACCAAAACGCGTCAGGTCCCTTAATAAATTAAACATTTTTTTGTGAAGATAAGTCTTATTTATAACTAATATGAATGGACTTCACCCTGGAGACGAACTCAAAAAATTAGATGTACTGTTATGTTTTATTATTTTATGGCCGACAAAGGAAAGATAAAATAGCTGTGAGGCAGTTTTAAAAATGCATTTGCACGCATACACTTTCATACTTCATGCGCCGTTTTTTCGCTGCCGCTATAAACAAAAAAAAATCAGTTGGCAGCTGGAATAAGCAAGTACAAACATCGAGCAAACGGCGGCATGTTTATGACGCGCTCGCCAGATAGGCTCTGGCGGAATCGGACCAGTTATCGGAGCAAGTAAAACTTATTTATCTATATCTATTCGGACCTTTGTTCCGAAAAAAAAAACAGGTCCGATTCCGAAGCGCCATCGCTATATTTCAATGTTCGGAGAAGGGTTTTTAGGGTATCTAGCTGTAATTTCAACCAACGTACTCACTAAAAAAATTAAACACTCCTAAATCTACTAAAGTCAAACTTTTAGTTTTTATAGTTTATTTTGTTTTCTGGAAATATCAGTTTAAATGAAAAATCATTTGGCTTTTCTCCAGAATAAAGATATTTTTATAATATTTTAAAATATTAATTACACTTTTTGATATATATTATGAAGAGTTTGTCTGCTTTTGCAATAAATAATACAAAAAACATGAAAAGATATAATTAATATATCTTTTCACGACATTTTGACGATGTTACGTTTTGCGATTAATACACACGGACAAAAAACTGAGCGAGTGCATTACAAGCAACTGATAACATTACTTCTTCTTTCCGACAAAAATAGTGATTCTTAGAGACACTCCGACAATAACAAAGTAAAAAATAATGTAAATATAACGTAGGGTATAATTCCATAATTTTTGTTTGCATGGTAAGATGTTAATTTTGTAAAATTCCTTCTATAATTTTAGTTTTATTTTTTTGCATTTTGCAGCTAATTATGTTGTCGGCCATGCTTTAAAACATATTATATCCTCAGTTTTAAAGTGAAAAATTAAAAATTGGACATGTGTGTTATTCGCAAAACGTAATCTCGTCAAAATGTCATATTTAGGATGTCGGACTGCAAAAACGTACATCAATTGTCGGGCACACTATGACCGCCTGATCAAATAAATAATTGTGTAAACGATCTGAGCAACAGTAGACTGTATATATGCAGCAGTATTTTTGTCTGACAATATGTTTTTAAATTTTTCATCAAATCAGGATATATAGGTATTTATCATAAAACAAAAAGTCATAAATTCGACAGCAGTTTCGAAAAAAAGCCTTAGAGAGAAGCTTTGTCGGACTCACAAAAAGAAAGCTACCCACAAAATTTCAAGTATATATTAATCACTTAATAGGATGTATTTACTGTTATTTATATGTCTTGCCAAAAGAAGTAACAACCCGACATTAATTTATCTTTTTTTATTTGTATGCTGTAGAATCATCATTTAAAACCTTTAATTTTATTTTTTTAAAACCTGTCCTAACATATACTTAGATTTAGTTGATACTCTGTTTATTTTGGATATTTAAAATTTCAGGTTCGGACTGTTTCTTTGAACCAGCTACATTTGAAGACATAATTGTAACAGTAGCTTACCTCTTGGAAAACAATTACGGTGCCAAGTTTCTCTGCACATATCAAGAACGTAGTAGCGATTGGTCTATAGAACACCTTCTAGAGAAGTGGTGTCTGAGTTGTAAAGTGCACAATATAAGCACACTGGGAGCTCAAAGCGGGATTGATATACACGAAATTATTGGCGGGCACAGCATCCATTTGCTTGAAATATTTAGGAAGGCTTGAGATGGCATATAATGCTGTAAGTAATAATTTGGTTTATTTATCTATCAACAGGGTTGTCGAAATTAAGAGTCCACTAGTTCCTTTATTATTAGCCAAAATACAAAATTGTTTAAATAAATAAACCCCCTTTTGTTTGAAGTTCGTTAAAAAAAGATCAATCTTCAATTTGTTATGTGGCACTACCCGGTTAGGGTTTTTCCCACTCTCCCCTTTCCAGACACAGCTTTTTGGGGCTTTGTATGTAGGAAAACTGCATGTCGGGCTCAAAGCCCCTAGAAATTCCCGAAAATTTTCACAAATTTAAACTTCTGCAATGTCAATGGTCATGGAAGGCACAAACAATGGCGATCCGACCAAGAACTGCTACTGGTATTACGTATAACCACTTTCTGTCAGTACTGTCACTTCCTGCTGAGCGCGCAACCATCTTCCGCCATTAGGAAAATCCCTCGTGCGTGGGCCCCTCAGAAAGGGACAGGTATAGGAATCTTCGTTCACAGCGCTTAGTCCCAGAAGAAGGACTCCATCGTTTGGCTTAGAGTCCCTCCTCTAATCCCTGAATGCAAAGTTGCTTGATATGGCTCCTTCAACTGCCTTCCCGAATAATTAAACTATGTAGTTTTTTTTATCCTGGGCTAATCAACTGGTCGGAGGCCAAACAAAAACTGTTAAAAAAAAAGAGATTAAAATTGCCCGAATAGTAAAAATAGGTTATCATTAGAAAGTGTATTTTGATCAAGTTAGTTCTAACTGTACCCAAGTTTCATTGTAACCAAGGAACCCGATTTTCGAAAATGTTTCTTTCACATCCTGTATTTTAATGATGAAAAATTGGATTTATATAAAATTTTTGTCTTATTTCTGGCCAAGAAATCTTCCATTAAAGGATGACCCATATTTTTTAAAACAATGTAAATAATGTGCATAAGTTTGTACAGGGTGACCTTACAGCGATAGCGAAAACTGAAAGAGATAGGACAAATCTGATTGCGCAATCTCGATTTCGATTTTTGAAACAATCAATGGTGAAACTAACTTTGATAACTTGATTCGTTTTGGAGATACTGAGTGTTTTTTTAAATTTTGTCAATTTGGCCAGGCAACAGTAACTGGGCTGGTATTAGGAGATAGAAAAAAGTATAAATAGAAAAGTTTTAGGGATTTTTGCGTAGAACTCATATGATTAAATTCTATAAATTTTTTATTGACTCTTTATTTTTAAGTTATAACACAAAGTTGGGCTTTTTCAATTGGAACACCCTGTGGTATTTTTTTAAAAAAACGATAGAGCTTTACAAAAATATCAACTAAGGATATATAGTTTAATGGGTCTGTCTGTAATAGATCTTGCGTAAATTGGCAAAAAACCTATAAAATTAAAAGATGTAACACAAAGCTTTGATTTTTAATGGGACACCCTGTGTATTTCTTTAATAAGTAATGCAACTGACAAATATCAACCAAATGATATATGGTTTAATGGGTCTGTGTTCAGCTACTAGACTTTTTGCAAACTGCCAAAAACGTAAAAATCAGTATATCCGATCCTGCTAACACTTATTTTATTATTTATCCAATTTTCTAACTTCTATATAACTTAAAATTAAAATTACAAATAAAAAATCCAAGACTAAAATCATATATTTAATAATCATACTATTAAACCTAGCCTAAACCTTATATAAAAGTTTATTATTATGCTGTGTTTATCATGATTGAAAAAGGAAAACATTTTCTTCTAAAGTGAGTTTTGAGTATAAAAACCCCATATGAAACAAAATGAAACTGACGTACTAGTATGACTTATTTGGAAGCAGTGATATTATTTTATAAAAAGGAGTTTCAAAATTATGAAAAATTTAATATGTTGAGAATGCTTACTGAGCGGAAAAAATAGTATAAATGCATTAAATCTGTATTTTAATAGATATCCAGAACTTAAGGCAACCAGGACAGAAAATGTTTGCCAGATTAGTAAGTAATTTGATTTCCTTTGGATCTTTTCAAAAACCACGTTCAAAGACCTAATAAAGAAAACAGAGAGCTGGAAGAAATGAATACAATAGGGTATGTTGTCGCAGAACCTACTGCATCATCCAGACAAATTTGGGATGCTATTGGTGTTAATAGAAAAAAATTAAAAAATAAAAACGCCACAATTACCACCACGCAGTATAGAAAATCCATAATTTACATCCGGGTGACGCAGAACGCCGTATCACATTTTGTTTGTGGTATCTGCAATGTGAACAAGATCCAGAGTTTTCCAGAAAGATAATATGGACAGATGAAGTTCGAAAGTAACTAGTGATGACCGTTTAATCGCCACAATACCTTTACTGGTCAAACGGGAATCCTCGTTTGACAGTAAACAGAGTTTGACAGCGGGAAATTTACGTTTTAATGTGTGGTGTGCACTCAAGAACAGAATTTTATGCCATTTTGAATTTGATGACAATCTCACAACAGACCTTTATTTAAATATTTGAAGAAAATTTATTAAATGAGATAGATAATCTTCCCCATCTGGAAATGAATAACGTCACTTTTCAACAAGACGGTAATTCTGCCACAATGCCCGTGCCGCGAGGTTATTTCTTGATGAATATTTTCCCATTAAGTGGATAGGTACCAATGGTCCAGTTAGGTGGTCGCGCACGTCACCTGACCTTACCCCTATGGACTTTTTCCTCTGGGGATTTGTTAAAAACTTAAACCTATAAAACTAAGAGCAACAATTTAAATGAATTACACATGCATTTTAGGAACAGTTTACAAAAAGGTGTCCAACTTGCATATATATAATGTTTAAGAAGTGTCGCTAAACGTTGTTGAAAATGTATAGAAAATAATGGTTTGCAATTTGAACATTTGCTGTAAAGGACCTAAATATTTCGTAATTAAAAATTTATAAAATAATTAATTCTTTTTTTGTTTGTTTAAATTATTCAACTTATAATATTAGTATTACTGGTAATTATGTGTCAAATTTTAGTTTAATGTTAAAAATGTATTTTTTTTTTAAGATAATTAAATAGTTCTCCCTTTAAGTATAAATTGCTTCGCATCTTAATATTATTATTAATATGTTTTTTATTATGATTTTGAGATATTAAAATTACATAGTTTTCATTTTTGGTTCTATCATCTTTTTACGGTTTTTGTCAGGCTTGGGCCAGATCTATTACACACAGACCCATTAAACCATATATTATTTAATCGATCTTTGTCTGTTTTATTAGTTATTAAAGAAAATACACAGGTGTCCCTTCTTTAAAAAAAAAAAAGAACTTTGTGTTACATCTTTTAATTTTATAGGTTTTTGCCAATTTACGCAAGATCTATTACAGACAGACCCATTAAACTATATATCATCGAATTATCTTGTAAGCTCTATCCATTTTTAAAAAATAGCAGGGTGTTCCATTTAAAAACCCAACTATGTGTTATAACTTAAAATAAATTCAATAAAAAAAAATATAGGTATCGCTTACTGAATGCCTATCAGCAAAATCCCTAAAAACTTTCATATTTACAGTTTTAGGTTATCTCTCTAATACCAAGCGAAACATGTAAGTGCCCCTGGCCAAATTGACAAAATTTGAAAACACTCAGTATCTCCAGAAACGAACTGTTATCCATGATTTAGTTTCACCATTGAATTTGTTTCAAAATCGAAATCGAGATTGTCTACAATCAGATTCGTTCTATCTTCTTTTAGTTTTCGCTGTACCCTGTAAGGTCAACGAAAGGCGCCACCCTGTACACCAAATATTTTTAGGTTATTGCCATAAAAAAACTTTGTGCGACCCTGTACAGGGTCTTTGATTATATTTACGTGGCTTCTGGAGCCTTTATTTTTAAAGACCGAAAAAAATGTTTTATATAAAACTTGTAGGTTTTTTTTCATATTATCTTTGAATTAACAGTAAAAAATATTCCTCAATAAAAAAATGCAAAATTATAGGCAACTTCAACTTTTTAAATGGAACACCCTGTATATTATGCTACAATAAAATATTTTTTTTTTCTGATTTTAAATATATATACATTGATGATATTTGTATGAACCATTTTTTAGATATTTAGGCCTAAAATATAAATAAATTGAAAAAAAAAATCATATTAGTGCCAAGAAAAAGTTATGAAAACAATAAAATATTTTAATAAATTTGAGGTATTGATATTATAAAAAGTTGAAATTTATCATTTAACTATTAAAAAGTAGTTTGTATTGGTTTTTTTGTCGATGGGCTATTCAGAAGAACAAAAAATCTCTATTATGCGTCTTTTTATGGTAACAATAATAATGTGACGTCAGTGCAAAGGGAATATTATTTATTATATCCTTAACAACGGGTACCATCTATAGATACTATTAAATACATAGTAAGAAAATTTATTGAACGAAAAAGCTTTAAAATGAAGAAAAGGACTGCAGCACGACATGAAAACAAGGTTTTGGATATCCTCGTTTTTTTAGAATAATTATTATACTTTTTCTATTGGACTTGCACTAACTACTTTTAATATTTTTAGAAAATCCTAAAATATCAACCTCGGATGCGGCATCTAAACTTAATAAAACAGATTGTAAAATTTATTTAACTTTCTCCTTAAAATTTTACAAATTTTATCCTTATAAATTTATGTCCGTTCAGAACCTTCCTGAACAAAACATGCAGGACCGACCTAAGTATGCATTGGAAATAGCTAGGTTTATGCAGCAGGATCCAAAGTTTTTAAATAAAATTCTATATACCGACAAGTCTTCACTTTAGCAGGAATGTTTAATAACAAAAATATACATTATGGGTCCAGAGAAAACACTCACCAAATTCAGCAACATAACAATTCTATTGTTTCCATGGCTTTCTTCATACTAATACGAAACTTATTTGTAATTTATTAATAATTTACCTACCTAAAATATCTCAAAAATAGTTCATCCAAATATCATCAATGTATATATATATATATATATATATATATATATATATATATATATATATATATATATATATATATATATATATATATATATATATATATATATATATATATATATATATATATATATATATATATATATATATATATATATATATATATATATATATATATATATATATATATATATATATATATATATATATATATATATATATATATATATATATATATATATATATATATATATATATATATATATATATATATATATATATATATATATATTTATATTTATTTGAAATCAGAAAAAAGATCTTTCGTTGTAGCGCATAATATATAGGGTGTCTTATTTGAAAAAGTTGAAGTTGCCTATATTTTTCCATTTTTTTATTGCGATATTTTTTTACTGAAAATTTTAAAAAATAATATTAAAAAAATTCTACAATTTTTATATAAAACATTTTTTTCTGTCTTCAAAAATAAAGGCCCTAGAAGCCACGTAAATATAATCAAAGACCCTGTACAATGTTTCAACAAATAAGTTTTTTTTTTAAATTCATTTTTTAATATTGGTTATGTATTAGGGTATGTACTCACAATTAAATCATTTGTAGACCAGACTTTACAAACTTTATGTAAGCAACATTCCATGGACAGTGGGACATCTTGAATTACGTCAGTACTTTAGCAAGTTTGGCCCCGTAAACATAGCAAACGTCGTTTTCGACAGGAACACTGGTCTGTCAAAAAACTACGGCTTTGTGTTTTTTGGAAATAAAGAGGGCCTGGATACGGCCCAGGCAGTTCAGCAGCACATTTTAGAAGGCAACGTTCTTAAAGTACAGGCTTCAGACAACAGTAGTGAATAGAGAAGCATATCTATATTTCTTAAGAAGTAGTTATTTGTAGTTTTTAAAATAGACAATTAATATTTAAGTATATTATTCTTTTTAATCAAAGTATCTAAAAACAAAGTTAAGGAGTTATGGCAGCTTCACCTACAGACGACTATAGCGACCTAACAGAGCTGGGCATAGATATAAATGAAGGAGACGAGCTTACAATCAAGTTTGATAAGTGTGTGAAGCATATACAGTGTATTGCAGGTAATTTAATGTGTTTTTTATAAATATGTTTTATAGTTTCGTGGCAGATTCATGTTTTGATATGTTTTCTCTGGGAGTACTCGCCTTGAAATTTTCTAGAAAATGGGACCACTTCGGTCCAGGTCCTGGGGTATAGCGAGCTGAGCCTATTGAGCTATTGACTTCTATGAACTTGCAGATGCAACAAAAAAATAAGAAAAACCCCCTTAAAAACCCAGAAATCAAGAATACTAATCTACGTTGAAATTAAAAAGAACAATTTAAACTAAATTTTAAGAAATATTGCTTATGACAAAACGTCATAAACAGTATAAAAGCTTTCAGAATTTAATAAGTTTTTAAAGCAAAATTTCCAGGGTTGTAAAAAATCATGATTTTTTTTTTTAATCAAAAATCGCGATTTAAAAAAAAATTGATTTTTTTTTTTGTAAATAGCACAATCGAAGTTTGTAACGTGTGCTTATTCTTAAACATTCTCCTATCTCCTAATATTTTTCGTTTTTATAAACTCTTATATTAAATATTTACCGCGAGAAAGCACTTGCACTTTCTTAAAAATTCCTGTCAGAACACGCAGATTTACCGGTCTACATAAAGGGGAGGAACGCGGACGGGCGTCATTTCAGTTAAGATCTGTGCACGCGAGCATTGTTTTTTTCTAACTGAAAATTTTGATATTGTGTAAAATATAAAAATATAGTTTTTTGAATATGTCGTTTAAGAAGTGGTAGAAAGAAAGACCTTATCTGGCAAAAAGTTTTTCAAAAGAAAAATCGGGGAAATAGGGAAAACCGGGATGTCGCGGTACATGTAAAAAATGTAATTTGGAAATGCAAGGATTGGTGGAGAGGATGAAAAAGCACTGGGAAAAATGTAAATAATGAAGACATCGATACTATCGATACTTATAGTGAACCGTCATTCTGGTCAACGTTATCACAATCACAATCAGTTTTAACCGTAAGTACCTTTTTATTATTTGTTAATTTTTAAAAATGGTGTTGAAATATTTCCGCCATGTTTGGAAATTTTTAAAAACTTATTTTTACAACAACGTGATCAATGTGTTGGTTTCTGGTGCACTTTATGTGTCACGGAATTTCACAATCTTTGAAAATGCTTTTGGAATTGATACGTTTTTTAACACTAAACACTGAGTACGTTTATGCACTCTTGCATCCGATAAAAATTCTGTTGCTCTGCTCAAAATGGCCGGTATAAACGTTTCGGGTCCATCCGATATAGTCGTATAAGTCAATTCTCTTGTTTTGCTGGATTGGACTTTTTGTCTCGTCCAAGTACACACGACGGTGTAAACAGATTTGGATTTCAGACTGACAGAAGTTTGTACCTAAGTTAACGCGGTTGGATTTTGGGGGTTAGAAATTTCCATTTTTTGTGTTTTGTGGTTGTTTCTTGTTTATCTTGAGCTTTTCTTCAGATTTGTTTTGCAATATTAAGTAAATAATGAGTGATAAAACTAAAACACAAATGGAATGGAGGTTAAGTGACTTGGGTGACTTGACATTTCTTAGCCAAAAAAGATCATATGTTTTATGTCAAAATTTTATCGGATCAAAGCAGGATTATTTTAAAGATTAAATTATTGTGGCATAAACGACTGTGGATTAAAATTTGGGATTAAAGTTTTGGATCAGTTCCTATATCTGATTAACTTTGTAGACATAAACGTACTCACTATTTGCAACAAAAAATTCACCCGGATGAACAATATTTTCTGAAAAATACATACTTTTTTATTTTTTATCCAAGTAACTATTAGAGTATGTAACTATGACAACACAACACCTTTTATTTCTCAAAAAAATTAGCTCATTCAACGATTTTTTATTTTTGCTTTAAAGTAAATCGATTCTATTTGACGGGCTCTATCAAACCAAACTAGAAAAATTATAAAATTCCGTGACACATAAAGCGCACCAGACCCAATGTGTTTTCTTAGATACTTTGCAAACATCTATCATCTATGGACAATTGAAGCCTCATATTGTTTTTTTTAATTGCAGGTACAACGTACTTCAAGCATAAATAAGTCACAAATTCAAACTGAACAAAACTTTCAGCAAGCAAGTACGTCGCACTCAGTTGAAGGGGACTTCAATCCCAGTAAACAAAAAAAGAAAAGAATGTAATACTGACAATACTGACATTAGTGACATAACTGACATAACTGGATCTCTGATGTCTTTTGTTGAACGTAGTAGTAAGCCTGCCAAAAATGAAATTGATAAGCAGATTGCCAGAGCCCTCTATGCAACTAATAGCAGTTTCATCTGCCTGGACCTTCCGAAGTTAAGAAAGCATAGCACTACTGCGACCTGATATGTACCGCCCCAGTCGAAGCGATGTGTCATGCAGACTGTTTCAAATATATACAAGAAAGAAGCAAATGCTTCTTAAGGGGTTGTCTACGTTTGTCTTTCACTCGATGGATGATCTAATGTGCATAATGAACCCATAGTATGTGCAACAGTTACTGGAAAATGGCTCCTCCCTTTCTATTCGACACTGTAGATAGGGCATCCACATACATCCGACTACCTAACAGAAATTGCAGCAGCCCTTATAAACAAACTAAAAACCGCAGTATGATTGTACAGTGAGTAGTTTCTGACAGATAATGCAGCTAACATGTCTGCAATGCAGAAAATTAAAGGCATCTGATAAATTCAATGTAATAGCATATGGCTGTGCTACACATATACTAAATTTATTATGTAAAGATTTGGAAATCGTTGATATAAAAGAGCATGTAGTCCAAATCGTAATCGTGATTAAAATCAATTGATTTAAATCCTTGCAACCCTGAAAATTTCTTAAAATAAAGTTAAAATTTTTCTTTTAATTGCATCTTGACAACGGTGGCCGACTTGCCACCGAAACGTAAATTAGTATTCTTGATTTTTGGGTTTATTTTCTGTTGCAGGCGATCTGCAAGTTCATAGGGGTTAATAGGGCTGAGCAGGCTCAGCTCGCTATACCCCGGGACCGAAGTGGTCCCATTTTCTAGAAAATTTCAAGGCGAGTACGTGTTTTTTATGCTTTAGAACAAAAGTAGTTTTTTTTCTGATAAAGTTTTTTGACATACAAAAACACTGCGATTTTTTACTGATTTTATGTAAATATTTGGGACATCTAATAGTGCGGGCAATAATTTTTAAAAATACTTTTACTCTTTAATATTGCTTTAAAAAAGAAAAAAACAAAATAAATTATTTTGATAGTTGCGCAGGTCGATTCCATAGTGTAAGGCCGGATTTATACTTGTGGTCCGAGAGCTGATAGACATGTTAGAGTAGGTATTTACACTGACTATAAAAACTTCTTAATGGTTCTTTTATAATATCTAAACACAAAAACTCAGACCTGGTTAAAGGAGGGGAAGGGGGCTAACCTGCACTTTAAGATTTTTACAGAGCAATAATTATATACAAAAGAAATTATTTTCAAAGAGACAGACCATTTGGGTGGAACATTCCACCCCTTCCCCCTTTACGGAGGGTAAGCTAAAGTGCAAGAGAGAGTGTTTATCGTCCTTGAAGGCCCCCACCAACCTTGATTTTTTTTAATTCAAGCGTTATTAGGGGGCCGCAACCCTTTAGCCAAACCTTGACTTTTATGTTTAGTGGTCCTTCAAGGACAATTACACAAATTTTCAAAGTGCCCCAAGAACCTTCCTTGTTCACCAGCGGGCACCCGGTCTATAAGGTCATTCAATAAGGACTGAATAGGGCTTACCTCAAATTAAAAAATATGCGAAATAGTCATCTGGTGTATTATTACATACCTAAATAAGGTTTCACATTAGAAAAATGTTAATTTTATGTCTTATCTCCTTTGTTTCAATTTAAATATATATTTTTTAAATTGTATGGGGAAAAACACATTGTTTTTTTTAATATGTAAAAGCCACAAATACATTCGACCCGTTCATTTCATCCCTTTATATCAAAACTAAAATATGTCCATTTTTAACATTAATTTACCGTTGTGCTTTGAAATAGTTTTGCATTGAAAATATACACTGCTCAAAAAAGTTAAAGGAACACCTCTTAGTCCATTTGTAACTTTTAAGACGTTAATTACATCTTACATATTTCAAAAGACACATATTTTCTTACAATAAACCAAAGAATGTGTCATTTGATTAATCATTTTTTCCTAAGAAAAAACTTACAAATTAAAAAAGGTACAAAAAACAAAGTGTCAAATATGTAATATATCTCCTTCATTATTCATCCTATGAAAAATATTAATATAACTTTTTATATAGACAATTTAGAAAGCTGTATTTTTTGTTTCATTAAATTTGTTGTATATCTGATAGTTTTTAAGATATTAACTATAATTTTTAAATTTTAAACGTCAATATCTCAAAAACTATAAAAGCTACACGAAATTTTATCTGACATAAACTATGTATTTTTACAAGACTTTTAATTTAAGCTATATAACCTCTTGGCTAAACAAATCAAGCTAATATTTTACAAAAGTGTTCCGGTAATTTTTTTGAGCAGTGTAGAACTTTTAGTCATGGGCTACTTTAATAAGAACGTAACAGTAATCGCTTTTAGGGACTCTAGATAATGAAACCCTCCTTAAATGCTATAGTTTATACAAACAAAGCCTGGAAGGTGCTTGTAACATCCCCAAACCAAGTTGGTATGACATGAAGGGTAAAGCTAAGTGGGAAGCATGGAATGCGTTGGGAAACATGGACAAAAATGAAGCAAAAAATAAATATATTGAGTTGGTGTTGGAAGTAAGCCCTGAATTTTCATTTGATGAGGCTGGAAATAAATCAGAAAGCTGGGTAAAGAGCTTTTTTCTAATAAATTTTTACTAATACAGGGAGTGTTTTTGTTATTGTTATTATATATATATATATATATATATATATATATATATATATATATATATATATATATATATATATATATATATATATATATATATATATATATATATATATATATATATATATATATATATATATATATATATATATATATATATATATATATATATATATATATATCGTTATTATTTTTCTGACGTTATTTAACGAGGTATGAAAAAACAAAAGACACTTTCTCATGGGTGCCACAGATTTGAGTGCATGACATGGGGATCTCAAAACCGTAAGAGATACGAAGTCGGTTAAATTATGGCAAAGTTGTGTATTTGTAATTGTAACTAACCCATGTCAACTTTAGAAAGTTGCAAAATTCCGAACGTACTTCCGAGATAAAGTCCGAAAAAAAAAACCGAAATTTGCTGATTTCGTTTTTATTTTTTCTCCGGAAGACGTTATTTAACGAGGTATGAAAAATATAATATATATATATATATATATATATATATATATATATATATATATATATATATATATATATATATATATATATATATATATATATATATATATATATATATATATATATATATATATATATATATATATATATATATATATATATATATATATATATATATATATATATATATATATATATATATATATATATATATATATATATATATATATAAAATATAAACATAATTTATATTCTTTGTGGTAGGTAAGAGTGTCATCCTTAGTACAAGAACCCTGTACACTGGATAAAAATATATGTGACTACATTCGTAGCGGCGACCTTAAAAAAGTAACTGAATATTTAAAAGGTCGTGGACATGGAAAAAACACGTTAGATGAAAGTGGGATGGGACTCCTGCATTATGCTGCTGATATTGGAAATGTAAAAATCTTGGAGGTGTTGCTCAATAATGGATTCGATGTTAATTTACAGGTAAGTTAAGCAATAAACAATAAGCCAATGTTTTTGTTACAAAATGATTTTTTTTCCACTTTATTGGTAATCGGTTTTTTTTTAACTAAGTAGATATGGTTAATTGAATATAATTATTATGGAAAAGAAGGACTTGAGTTTACTTAAGAAAACAATTACAACCAAAACGTTTTTCCAATTTCACTTTATTAAATTTCGAAAAAAAATCGTAACAAAAAGAAAATTAAGCAAGTAGAATTAGTTTCTGGCTATACTATAGACACTTTGAAACCAACATTGTTTGGTTTTAAGTAAATAACACAACTAAGCTGTGAGGTCAGGCTGCTAAAAGACGTAGGCAGAAAATGGTTATTTAAAATTTCAAAAAGTGTTTAAATTATTCATTTTTGTGTCAATATCTGGCAACGTAGGTATTAGTTTACAAATTTATTGTTCATGTATAGTTTCCTGAAGCGTATTGGCATTGTCTCCTATGTCACGATCAGAGCTGTCGGTAATTGAATTAAAATAATTAAAAAATCGTCTTCAATTACTCCTCAGTACTTGGATTACTTTAAGTCAATTACTTTCCAGAAAAGGTAATTGTATTTGAGTTATTAATTAATAGGATAATGTAATCGTAATTGGTAATTGATTTTCACGAACCCAAGTAATTCAATTACTTAGAAAGTAATCTGATTACTTATAAAGTAATTCAATTACCTAATAAATATTTGAATTACTACAAAAAATTTAATTACCTTTCTTTATGCCAGAAGGAGCAGCTGAAACATGGCGGGCCGCTTTGAATCCGGCGAACGCCACTTTCGCGCCCATGTAGTATTTTCGATTGATGCTTACCGCCACCGTTTTTATACTTTCCTTGTGGGAAAATCTGTTGATGTTTGGGGTAGAATATTTTTTTAAATTATTTTAGAGTCATTTAATGTTGAACTTGCCAAGAAAGCAGTCGAATAGTGTGACGTGTGCATATGATGCATATTAGAATAAATATTTTATTTGTTTAGTGTATCGTGTTTAATGTATATGGTAAAGAGAGTAATTCCTAAAATATTCAACTACTTTTAGTTTTAGTTGATAATTGAATTACTTTTAACAAATATCCTAGTAAATGGTAATCATAATTTACTACTACTTAGAAGAGTAATTGGTAATAGTAATTGAATTACTTTTTAAAAGTAATTGCGACAGCTCTGGTTACGACGCAACCTTATAAAAATGTATGTCGAATTACGGAAAAAATTTGCCCATAAAAGGGTCGACATTCTATCCTGCGTTAGGAAACCAAATGCTGAATATTCAAGCGTCTGGATGCAGTCGAGAAATTTCCCCAATATCTACTATAAAAATCAAATTAAAATGTTCTGTTTTCTTAACTTATTATTTTGTTGTAATACATAAAAAAGGGTAGTAAAATTTTATATTAGATGTATTTTTACTTACTTTGGCCAATAAGTGCCTCTTCTTTTGGGTTAGTTCTGGTTACTAAACCAGAACTAATCTTAGTTTTAGTTCTGCTAGTTTTGGTTAGTAGTAAACAGAACTAACTAGTTACTACTCAGTGGTGGCTCTAGGATTTTTTTTTCAATTTAAAAAGAGTGAAATATGGGACCCATACTAAATATGTACCAGATGCTATTTCCCTCAAGATTTGCACCTTTAAAGTACTTATATTTTTCACTTGAGAAACCTTAACCAGTTTATATAGGGCTCCAACCTCATTTCGGTCCCAGGGTCCATGGCTGATATTTTGGATGAAATACTCTGTATATTTTTAGGATTTGAATTCCACAAGCCAGTCCTAATATAAAACTTTTATTATATCGTAGATGCCGTGCCATTAAAATTTTTGTAGAACATTTTTGAAATTATTAGGAAAGTCAATTTTTGCAGCACTTCCAGGAAAGCCGGAACTAATTACATTATGATCTCACAAGATAGGTTCTCCAAAAAAGCTTATATTAAACATGTTTTATTTTTATGATATTCATTTTTTTCCATAAAGTAACTGCATAATGTGCGGTGGTTTAGACATTTTCAATCGCCATTTTCTTGAAAACCAGCAGAGATAGGTATAGAATATAATTTAAGTTTAATATTAGGAAGGTCTTGTAGAATGCGAATCTTAAAAAAATATAAGGTGTATCCTCTTTAAAATATCAAAAATCGCGCCACTTCCGGTTAAACCGGAAGTGATAGGCAGTTGTTTTTATATCCAAAATCGGCAGCTGATGACACATTATATGATCCTAAAATTTGAAGGCGATAAATTTTCAATGAAGAAAATAAAATACTTGGTAGTGATTTCATTGTTGCTCCGTATATAATTTATGTTGCTAGAAATCTATATGTTAGTGTCAAACACTGAAATCTATCATTTTCTGAAATGACTAGTCAGTACATATATTTTCGGCAAAGAACTAACCGTTTAGTCATTCCCTGTAAAGCCTATTCAAACATATATTATGCTGCTTTCCTAAAACGGATTCAGGTATTACAGAAAATGACTTAATAGTTAGTTAAACCCTGTAATAAATAGCTCATTACGCTGTTTGCCGGCAATACAGTAACATATATTGCCGGCAAACAGCGTCATTTCAGGAAATTACTGATTTCAGTGTTTGACAAAAACACCATACAGGGTGGCTTATCGAAAAATTCGCACTACTATTTGTAACTCTCCTGGTATATGTTGGGAAAAAAGCTCGGACACGTCAATTTTCATTTCTAGGGGGACGTCTAGATATTGCGTTACACTTTAGGTTTTTAAAGGGAAACCCTCATTTATTTGTTTTGTTTTTTTTTTTTTTTTTAATAAAGTTTTTAGTAACTTTTGTTAATAAAGTGTATACCTATTTTGAATCGTTTTGAAGCTATTTCAGTTTATAATAAAATTCTAGAAATAGTGATAATAAGGGAATATATCGTAAAAATAATAATCAATTAGTTCCCATAGTAACAAGACTTTACTTTTAAATTAAAAACAACTCTCCAAGTATTTAAAAAACAAAAAGCAACCTGCAATTATACACAAATTAAAGTTAAAGTAAAAAATTATTGGCTACAAAGAGATACATAGGTCAATGTGGTAATAAGTGCTAAAAGTGGAGTCCATTAACTTTCTTGTAATAATAAAGATTTTGTTCCAATCTATTCCTTACATTTTCAAGCATGTCTGGAGTTATTAGTCTACATTCAGCCGTAATCTGCTTTCAAAGATCTTGAATAGAATCTGTCTTTATACTAAAATCTCTACTTTTCAAATGCCCTCAAAAAAGTAATCTAAAGGACTTAAGTCCGGAGATCTCGGCGGCCACTCAATGTGGCCTGATTCGGGAAATGGGTCTCCAAAAACTGTCGTACTCGAGCAACATAGTGCAGTGATGCACCATCTTGTTGAAAATTAATATCATTTTCATTATAATTATCGTCATTTTCTATTATTTCGGCAATTTTTGACTCTATTGTATTTTCTAACATGTCCAAGTACTTCTCCCTGTCAAGTTTCTATTATTATTCATTATTATCAGTATAAAGTCGAATTTTATTATAAACTCAAATAGCTTCACAACGATTAAAGATAGGTATAAACTATATTAACAAAAGTTATTAAAAACGTCATGGAGAATCTAAATATTAAAAAAATGGGGGTTTCCATTTAAAAATCTAAAGTGTAACGGAATATCTTATTTTTAACCACCCTGTATTGTACGGCTATAAATAAAAAGACGTCCCCCTAGGAATTAAAATTGACGTGTCCGAGCGTTTTTCCCAAAATATAGCAGTAGTCACAAATAGGGGTGCGATCTTTTCGAGGGCAACCCTGTATAGGTTACTGTTTTACTGTAAGTATTGGTTTATAGTGTTGTTAAACAGTTTCAAGTTTTAATGTAAAAAATGTGAATGATCTGTATTGCTTAGAACTTTTTTATATTGGCCCATATAAAATCATATCAAAAGGCAACGATTTGCACCAAAATTAGAAGGCTACAAAGTTTGTCGCGTGTATTTATTTGGAGCAATTTATTTTATTTTATATTATTAATTTATAGGATTCTGAGGGACAAACTGCTCTGCACTATGCAGCAAGTTGTGGTCATAAAGATTGTATCAAGTTACTTATCAATAAAGGGGCAAAGCTAGATATTTTGGATAGTGATGGAAACTCTGCTATAGATGTCGCATGTGATGACTTTGTTCGAGAATTAATAAAATAAAAGTTTTTTAAGTTTGATTTTTTTTTAAACGTCCTCCTATAACCCTATGTACCCACGTTGTTTGCTTGAAGGTAAAACACCACAGTATACCACAGTGATTTGGCAACTCTTCAGTTGTGTCAGCTTTAGTGCATTAAAACCAGCCATTAGCTCAGAGTTGGTATAAGCGTGATCCTTTTAGACAACTTTAAACACAAAAACAAAGTTTAAATCAAAAATGTATTTTAAATCCAGTTAAAACTAAATAATTGATTTATTCTTGTTTCGTACAATCGCGTTTCATATACCTCAAAAATGTTCACCAATTATTCTTACTTTATACACAAAATTAATTATTCAGTTTCCAACATCTCGTTTCGTACACCAAATACTGAGGTAGGTTAGTATCTCTGATGGTTCATAAAATATGGTAAAATGAATTAAACCTATTTTTTTAACTAAATATCAAAATATCCCTTGCTCACATGCAGAAATATAAAATATTTATTTGAATAATAGTTATATTAAAATAATCTAATATTAATATATGTGTATACCTAAACGGAAAAGTTTACTGTTCCTACTTTTACTGATTTATCACGTCTAAAATATAATTGAAGAAAATAAAAAGCTGCTTTAACTAACCAGAACTAAACATGACCGACCAGAAGATGTTTTCTGGTTTTGTACATTTACCTGAAATATTCTCGTTTCATACACTAAATTATTTAATCCATTTTATGCTTCTCGTTTTGTACACCGACCATTGTGACGACCCAAATAACCAACCAAATAAATATCATATTGAAAATTTAAAAAAAAAATAATAATAACTTCTACATATGGATAATTTGGTCATGGTTAGTTCTGGTTAGTTAAAGTGGCTTTAATTTACCCCAATTATATTTCAGATGTGACAAATCACTAAAAGTAGGAACAGTAAACTTTTCCGTTTACGCCGCAATTCTGCCATGGCTTAATCAAACAAAAAGATAATTTAGACAAATTTAAAAGCCCTCAGTTCAGGTCGTTCATGGTTAGTTCTGATTAGTTTTAGAGTCTTTTTATGTTCCCCAATTATTTTTCAGACGTGATAAAACACTAAAAGTATGAACAGTACACTTTTCCATTTAGGTAGAGATACACATATATTATTATTATTATTTTGAAAGATCCGTCATGACATATCCCATGGCTCCGACCCCATAGGGCGTCATGCGGAAGGCCATCCGTATCGAAGACCACTCCTCGCGTCCGCTCGGTCAGTGATCTTCGGCCAAATTAATTTGCCTCAGTAAACGAAGGGACCCAAGGACAACAGATTTCTGCATTTTCATCACCAGTTGTTCGGGTGAATGTTGACATGCGGGAATACACTTCAGCTCCCCCAAAATATTTTCCTTTATGCCCCCCCCAAAACGCCGACAATCAGAACAACAATCAATCGCACGTTATACTCCGGATAGAGCCTTCGAAGTTCGCCAAGTAGATCCTGATATTTGGCTCGTTTCTCCCGTTCCTTTATATCGATGTTAGTTTCCGCTGGGGCGGAGAACTCAATTACATACATAGAGTTATTTCTTTTATCAAGGAGAACGATATCAGGTTTATTGGCGCGAATTTGATGCGTAGTTGGGAATGCATAATTCCAATATATATGCGACAGTTGTCATTTTCCACTACTGCCTCGATATCGCCGGGAGCAAATGGCAAAATTGCCGTTTCGTCGATGCCGTAATAATGTCTGAGGTGATAATAAAGTACCCGAAGCGCATCGTTATGTCGGTGGATGTAACGACTTACAGCATGCACTGGACAAGCTGACAATAGGTGCATTAGTGTTTTGGGCTGCTGTCGACAAGCAGTATCAGGAATGTTAGAAAACTGGCTTCGATATACCAATGTGTTTATTACCCCTTCCTGGCATGCTAGTAGGAAACCCTCGGTCTCAGACTTGAGCTCAGCAGATTTTAAAAAACCCAAACGTGAGGTTTCGAGATAGATTGAGTGTTTCTATGTTTCGGTAAAATACTCCGTGTTGCGGCTTATTAATGTGATCTTCTAAGAGCATCTGCTGTTCTGCTCTTTTAACTGCAGTTTTTACGGCTTTAGACTCAAGTCTTACAAGTGACTGGTCGTCGTTTGGATCTAATGCAAATCTGAGACCGAATTTATCCGCTGCTCGCTCCGCTGCCTTAAATAGAAACGCTCCAACATTAGCCATTTCGTCTGCTCTTACTAGTTGCATCAGTGGATCAGTACTATTGGCAACTTGACAAGCAAGACTCAAAACCAGCCGATCGTGCATACACTCCAAGCTTAAAAGGCCAGGACCTCCCTGGTGGCGCGGGAGGTAAATACGGGATGTTGATGAGCGCGGGTGGATGCTACGGTGAAGATGCATCATTTTTCGTGTGCTGATGTCCAGCTTGCGCAGCTCCTCTCGCGTCCACTTAACCACTCCAAAAGAGTAAAGCAATACAGGCACTGCTAGCATGTTGGTAGCAAGGACCTTATTTATTCCAGATAATTCGGATTCCCAAATTCTCCGTAAACGTCGCCTGTAATTGCTTCTAAGCTCGGTCTTCACAGCTCTAACATCTTGAGTCCGGTTTTGGTCGATTCCTAAATATCGATAATTCTCGTTGTTTAGTAGAGGGCGAAGTAGCGCGCTATCGGCAAGCTGGTCAGCTTTTAAATCGTTTCCGAACCGGCCCTTATTTAGTTTAAGTTTTGCACACTTGTCGAGGCCGAACTTCATTCCAACATCTCTGGTGTATTCGTGAACCACTTTAAGAGACTGTTGTAGGTCTCGCTCGCTAGTTGCGTACAGTTTTAGGTCATCCATATAAAACAGATGGGTTACCTTATGCTCACGTCTTCCAGGTGGTCCACAGCAATATCCGCGTGTCTTTCGAAGAGACACGGATACGGGAAGCAGCGAAAAACAGAATAGCAAAGGACTGAGTGAGTCACCCTGAAATACGCCCCTTTTAAACGTTATGGGTTCGGTAATAATTTTTTTGTGCTCCAGATGTTATAGAGAACTTTGATTTCCAAAGTGACATCAGTCGCTCAATGCATCAAATTAGGTTAAGAGGAACCTTAAGATCTTTAAGCAGATGCAACAGTAATTCGTGAGATGTTGTGTCAAACGCTTTTTTGTAGTCAATCCATGCCATATTCAGGTTGCGTTTGTATTGGATTGAGTATTGTGTAATGCATTTATCGATTAGGAGATTTTCTGCAACCATTGATTCCTCTTTTCCCTCCTCGCTGCTCCCCTACATCAGAGAGTATGGGATCAACTGCACTCAATGTTCTAGAATATAAAATTCTGGTGAAAGCCTTGTAGCAAGTATTGAGGCATTATTATTATTATTATTATTATTAGAATATTTAAATATCACTATTATTTAAATAAATATTTTATATTTCTGCATCTTATATGTGAGCAAGGAATATTTTGATAGTACAGTTATAAAATTAGTTTTAATTTATTTTACCATATTTTATGAACCATCAGAGACATTAACCTACCTCAGTATTTGGTGTACGAAACAAGATGTCGGAAACTGAATAATTAATTTTGTGTAAGAAATAAGAATATTTGGGGAAAATTTTTGAGGTGTACACAATGCGAGTGTACGAAACAAGAATAAATCGACCAGAACTAACCAGAATTTGTCTAAATTTTCCTATGTAGAAGTTATTTTTTTTTTATAATTATCAATTTGGTCGATGTACAAAACGAGAATATGTCAGGTAAATTTCTGAAGTGTACTAAACCAGAAAACACCAAATAATTTATACAAGAAATAATGCGTAACATAAATTTACTGCGACAATTGACTACTTATACATTACATCTGGTGTACTTCAAAGCTCTCATCTGGGTCCCGTGCTGTTTCTCTCGTACATTAATGATAAATAATCTGTATTTCAAAACTATAAATTTCTATTGTATGCGGGTGACTTAAAACTGTTAGTGTTCTGTTGTCGAAGTTTTTAACGATTTGCGAATGATATTTGCTCGAATATATCAGATACAAGACTAATAAGTTGTTATATAACACTCTAGCTATTATTGTGTTAGATTACAACAGTATTATATTCTCCATACTGTTAGTGTCATAAAGACCGATTGGAACGTGTTCAGAACAAGTTCGAAAAGTCTTTATTATTTAAATACAAATTTTCGTCTAAAGATGTTCTTTATTCGACTCGAAATATGTTAGCTAGGCTTTAAACCCTAGAACACCGTTGAGAGCATGCCATGTTTGTGTTTTTATACAAGCTCTTAAATAGAGGGATCGACCGATGAGTTTTTGTGGCCGATACCGATATACGTATATTTTTTTATTGCGAAAATTAGCTAAGATTCAATGATAATTAGGAAATGTCAAAAAAACACTACAAATATAGTGTTACTGTTAAACACTGCTTAAAACAACACAGCACAAACTCGATGTTCGGTGAATCCCCAAAAAACTTACCAAATCTATTAAAACCCTTTGAAGAGATTACCAAGATCTTTAGTAGGAACAATGCTTCTTCCTAAGTCATAGCATTACTTAAGACACACATACTACTAAAAATGAGAAATTATTTAAATAAAAGGTGCAAAAACTGTTCACTGATAGAAATCTTCTTTTGGCCACTTTATTAGACCCAAGGATCAAAACGTCTTTTTGACAATGCTTTATCGCAAAAAACCTATACAGATTAAAAAAAATAAAAATCTTAATATAATACCCCAATACAACAGACCTGGTAGAGATAATAGCCCCGATGTGAGTGACGATGATGATGCTCTTCTAGCAAAAATTACTAAGAAATCAAAAGAAGTAAAACAAGACCTCATTTAATTTCTTTTAGTTTTTTTGGAATCCCTTTGTGGAATTTACCAGTACGCCGGCAAGTAAATCGCCATTAGATAGGGAAGCCAATGATTTAATTAATAAAATTGAGGGGGAACTTAAAATGTACATTGAATTGGCCAAATTATCAAAAAATAAAAATCCTTTAACTTAGTGGGCAAATAAGACATTTTCCACTGTTACATAAATGTGCAATAATCTACTTAGCACCCTCACCAAGTAGTGTTGTTAGTGAACAGCTATTATCTTCAGCTGGGAACATATTTAAAAACGCAAGAAATCGTCTAAGCCCAGCAAGGGCAGAAAATTTAATTTTGTTGCATTCCACCGCGACCGATCGGTCTATTGTGGCTCACACCTTTTTATATTTCTTCCACCAGGTCCAGACTTCTAATAAATCTGATGATCCTGTTGGGAGAGAGATCTTTCACCTCCCCGGGCAACAAGGTGTCATTGCCGAGGATTGCGAATCATAGTCGTGCCATTGCTGGGCACAAACACAGTATTTGTTCTGCCGATTCATCCTCCTCCATGCATATGCGGCACTCGTCGTCTTCCGCTAGCCCGATCTTGTGCATGTGGTATTTCAATCTGCAGTGTCCCGTGTACAGTCCCACTAGAGTTTTAAGGTGTACCCTTAATTGCTTCAGTAGTTTGATGGTACATTGTTGGTTCGGTGGGCTTATAAAGGCCTTCGAGTGTGAGACCCGGAAGTCCATGCCAGTACCGAAGATTTTCTCTTTGTGTCCAAGCTGAAATGAACTGCTTGGCCATTCTATAAGCTATACCGATGACCGGTTCCGGCCCTGTGAATTTTGTCTCCGCCCCCCTTTTAGCAAGGAGGTCTGCGGATTCATTACCCTCTAGGCCGGTATGTCCAGGTATCCACAGTAGGATAACCTTGTTGTTTTGACCCAGTTTGGTCAGCGCATCCTTGCAATTCCAGACGGTTTTCGAATTGCACAGGCTGGATTCAAGAGCCTTAAGAGCTGCTGGACTGTAGGAGAATATTTTAACTGTCTTACGTGTGCAGTGCCGATCAACCAGCGTTCTAGCACACATTTCAATAGCAAATACCTCCACTTGAAATTTAATTATAACTGTTTAATCTTTTAGTTAATCTTTTTCCATATTAATTTTTTTTTTTTTGTATTTTTGAATAAAAAATATACTTAAGTCTTTTATTATATAGCAATTTTGTATTAGTTTCTTTAAAAAATCCTTATCAATTAAGATACTTATTATTGAATTGTTTTTATTAGGCCAATATAGCACTTTAAATATAGGCGAACATTTGCGAATATTCGTGATCTTAAATTTTCGGAAATTTAACATCTCTACGAACAACGAAAATGAATGGTACAGTAATGAGTTATATAAATTAAGAAGTAATGTCAATCAACACTTTTTGAGGCAGGAAACCAATTGACCCTGTATAAATTTACTTTGATACCGCCCGATCAAAAATAATTTGTATAAGAAGTCCCAGTTATAAAAAAGAAAAATAAATAAATATATATTTTTATTTTTAAAGATTTATTTTCAGAGTTATAATAATGTTTTAAGATAAAACTATTTGGCATATTTTAACTCCTCTGAGGTAGGCTTAATAATCTTCTTACTGCTTCTCCATATTTATTAATAGTATAGTCATTTTCACCTAAAACAATTTTAATCAATATTACGCTAATTTGCAATATACATACATTGTATTGAGGGTATTTTCTTATGAAATATGTGAATTTGCATAGCTAAAAGACGTTTTTGTTTTTACTCTTTACTTAAATACCTTAAAACTTTTATATTTTTAAAAATGTCACTACATATTTAAAAAGATATAAAAAGCAACAACTAGTACTAAGTAAGTAAGTAGTAAGTGAGTAATATTAGCGCATATAAAATCATGCATTAATAACCCTTATGAATGAGTGATGTTATATTAATAAACAATTATAGTATAGGCACCTAAATAAACACAAAACAAAACGAGTTTATAATCATGTTACTCGAATATCATCTAATATGAACCTTAAGTTAATATATATCCCAAAAAAACTATGATTTTCACAGGCATTATTTGGCGGTAACGATCTCAACCCTTAAATGGCCTCGATCATTAATCGCCCCTATTAATACCCTCGTTGTTTAAATAGATATTATAGTTTAAGTAATATTTGTTTTTGCCTAATTATGAATAAATTTAATATTTAAATAATAAAAAAAACGAAATATAGTGATGAGCGACAATTAAAAGTAGAGGGAAACCAACTTGGGAAAGGTACAGCCGGGTGCGATCCGATGCTCCGACGGGCCTCTTTACACAGCTTAACTGCCGCCAGTAGCGGGTTAGATTGCTTTATTAATTTCTTGATAATTATTTTTGTTTGTTGTAAATATTCATAAATTTAATCCGAATATTTGGTTTTGGAATAATAAGTATAAGACAAGTTATGCAAAAATTTATTTTTAGTTGGTTTCAAGACAAAAATAATAAGAGTAGACCTTTTGCATAATAATAAAAAACAGTAGAAAAAGTCTGAACCACAACTATAAATTAATCTCATAATAAGCACTTTTATTTTTTTCAGTACTGTATAAATGTAATACACTGGACTTATGCATAGTAACCGCCAAAAATTCTTATTAAATGATGAGCAAACCTATTTCTTCGCTTACTTCATAATGAAAATGAACTAATACTTTAATCATCACGTTACTTTCGCTACCTTTCAAAATTGACATTTAAAAATAAGACCAGATTTGATGGAGA
The DNA here is from genome assembly GCA_019359885.1 of Listronotus oregonensis. Taxonomy (NCBI): domain Eukaryota; kingdom Metazoa; phylum Arthropoda; class Insecta; order Coleoptera; family Curculionidae; genus Listronotus; species Listronotus oregonensis. The sequence goes on from JAHBCN010006616.1 coordinate 34,476, forward strand.
AAAAAATCTTATTTTCTAACACCTTAATGAATTTCAAGCGTCTACGATAGTTATATTTTTTAAAATTAAAAACTAATTTATATAACGTAATGTTATCTGTAAGTGTAACAGTAAACTAATATATACTTTTTTTAAGAATAATACTACGCTAAGCTTTTGTATGACAAATGCTTTTAACAACTTCTTATTATTATAATTAATTAGCTATCATTAAAACTTAATTCTACCAAAAAAATTAAACTTTATAAATTAACTTTAGTACTTTGAAATCGACTTTAATTTTAATATAATTCTGGGCTTGAAAAAGGGTGAATGTCATTGCTGTCGCTTTCTTGTTTGTCTGACCACATTTCCTCTGACAATCCAGTTCTAAAGCTAAATCGTAAATCATTCATTGCCAAATCTAAAAGATGTTCTCTTTCACTTTGTGAATCTTCGTATTTTTTCACATGGGCACTAATGTTGATCCACTCTTCAAGTGGTAGCTTCTCAAATCTTTGACGAGTTAACCTATATCGCAATATTACTGACTATTGCCCCCGTATCTTTAGGACGTCACTGGCGGTTGCTGTTACCTAGACAACGGGCCAAGTGTGCCACTGCGCAACTTGACCGGTCGCCATTTAATGTACCTTTCCTAAGTTGGTCGCTCTCTAATACTTTTATATGACGTCACCTTGCTATATGAAAACATACCAAGCAATTTCGTAATATTAGGTTAACACATCCTTTTTTACTCAAAAAAAAAATCTGTACAAACCCTCATTCATGTAATTTGATACAGCATCAGAATAAATGCTGATATCGGGTATTTCCTTGCCCAATAAAGCCTCAATATTTTGTTTTGATGCATTTTTCTGCCAGTCATAATACTCCATATCTGCTTCTGATTTTAGTTCTTCCCATGGTTCCACTCTCTATAAGATAATTTAATACCAAACTTTTTACTTTAAAGAACAAATATTTCAAAGGAAAAAAGACATTTAACAAATGGAATGTCAAAAAAAAATTGCAGAAACTTATAAAAAAGTAAGTCCCTAAAATTTGAAAGCATTTTGAAATGTAGGTACTTATGAACTATTGTGTTATAACTATGTATATCGAATTTTTTTTTTTAAACTGAGTTTGTTTTCTTCTTTTAAGTAATCTTAAAAGCAAGATTTAGTTAATTTATTTTTTAATTAATAATATGGCTATATCAGGTCATTTTCTAGTCCAAAGTCACATCTAAAAATGTTATATTGGCATTCCGAGCAATAGAATAGATTTGCTTTAATTAAGCAACTTTGATGAAAATCATTAACTATCTAGTAATCCATTATTTGTGCACCAGTAATTAAATTAAAAGAAAAATTAATTTTATCTTTCTACAGTTGGTTCTTCATTATGTTCAGAAATTTAAAAAGCTGTGTTATCAGCCTAAAAAAATATTTTAGTTAAAGCCACAGTCAGGGCCGTATCTAAGTAATTCCGCGCCCTTGCCGGGGCTTAACATTTGCGTCCCATCCACACACCAGGGTATTTGGGAAGTATGGAATAACCCCCAACGAAAACGAGGATTCCGGGGGTTATTCCCCGGAAATTTTACAAAATTTATGTGCAAAGTTGTAGGTTTAAAGTTTTTTAAACCGAGATTTCGTTTCTTTAAAATACCAATTTTGTGGTGGAATTTGTGTCAAATTCTATATTTTCTTTATATGAAAATATTAGCCTTCCATTTAAAAGAGACATGATTTACATAAAACAACTGTTTGAATCTGACTGAAAGAAATGGAATGTAAATTAACTATACATACTTGTTTGCGGATGATTAAACTTTTTCAACAATAAATCATAGTTACAAAAATAGTTACAAAAATACTGTGCATAGCAGGCCTACTAAAACGTAACATTTATACTTTAATAAATTAAATAATATGCAACAAAAAAAAAAAAAGAAATAGTGCTGCCCTCCATGTATAAAATGCCAATATATCCGCAACCTAAATATAAAAAAAAAGTTACATTCTTGCTGAAGGTATCAGAATAAATTGATATTTTATTAATTATTCAAACATTTTTTAGTCTTAATATATTAAAAATAATTAAATTAAGTATCTTAGTTAAAAATTTGTTATAAAATTTTTCTGTTGTAATTTATTTATTTGATTAATTTTGTCAACAAAAATAATAATATGACTACGGTACTGACACCTGATGAAAAAAAAACTCCTAGCCAATTTTGCGCCCCCCAGGTAGCTGCGCCCTTGGCGGGCGCCCTTTCGCCACCGCCTGAATACGACCCTGGCCACAGTCTACTAGGAATGAAGAAGCACACAGTGAAAAATTCAAAGCCTCTTAGGTTGACCTGTGTCAAAGATCAAAGGCTTTACTGGATCAAAAAATAATGGTGCTGAGTTTTTATGTTAAGAGAGTTAAATAAAACTAAAAAATGTAGATATAATGCTATCAAGTGCTATTTTAAATGTACAGCTTTTTGTTTATCTCTCTTTTTAAGGGGGGAGATACCTGAAATATTTTGATTTTTTTTTTCATAAAATGTTAGTATCATCCTTTAAGAATACGTCACCAAATTTTTAGAATATAATTTTAAGTATTTTTTTATATTAGAGAGGGTAAATCGTGACGTATATGTATATATACGTGTATGTATTCAAACTTTAAACGCGTTTTTCTCAAAACCATATTTTTCAAATTGGCGTACACGATAACTCAAAAAGTTATTGATCGATCTCTCTGAAATTTTGCACACATCTTTCTAATGATATTATTTTCTATATGAACCTACAAATTTTTTGAAAAAATAATTTTATCGAAGAAAAAACAATAGAAAAATTCGGTCCAAAATTCATTTCATTTTTTCCAAGTATTTTTTAAAATTTTTTTAGGCTTATCTAGAAATAATAAAACCAATAAACACAAAATTTTGATTTATAGTTAGATCACTAGATTTGATGCTACAATGTTCGCCGATTAAGAAGTATCGCTACGACCTTCCTGGTTTAGTGTACATCCGCCGTTTTGAATAATTAAAAATAAAATAGAATAAGTTATATTATTTTAATTTTTGAATAAACCAGATGCCAATTTCAAAAATATATAATGACTCATTAAAAAAAAATCATGAAAATCAAACAAAATTTAGGTGTTTACGGGTATCTCCACCCTTAAATGTTTTATTGAAGAGTGTAAACTACATCTCCATACATACTACACAGTACTGAGCATCCTGTATAATTTATTACTCACCTTTGACTCATGATAACAGGCTGTTAATAAATACATAGCATATTCATAATTTTGCTTTTTCAGTGGGCATCTATCGCAAACTATAGTAACAGTATCATTTTCTTCAGTGTACCTGTCCCCTACTAACCTTTATCAAAAATAATACTTTAAGATCAAAAAGTTCTTTCAATGGAAAAAGCAAAAAAAATATTCTTTAAAAAGTAAACAACATTTACAGACATAAAACTTTGTGCTCTAGTTTAAGTACCACTTTTCTATTTTTAAAAATCAAACTTGTAGGAAATGCAGTGATTTTAGGGCCGTTTTACTCATACAATTATTCCGAAAATTATTGCCATAATCTTGCATAAAATTTATTTTGGTCTCAAACCACGTCAAATCTTGTCCTTTGCCTATTAAAGAACCATCTCTCCAATATCTTTTCTCAGAAAAACAGTTTCGGCATATTTACGACTTAAAGTTCATGTCTTGTCCTTTTAATTTATTGTTAGGCCAAAAAAGTATGTGACGACACAAGGGTGCCGAGTTCCAATATAATTTTTTTGCTTTGTTAATTTAGTTTATAAATTTAAAGCAAAAATAATGAATACATCGCGTTTCTTTATTCCGATTTAAAATAAATCGGTTTATTGTCAATTAAATATGCAACATAATAAATGTCAAAGGTCAAAATCCATTGACATATCCATTACAAAAAAAAAATTTTCATAAAAAAGCGGTTGAAGCTCTAAAAAATAGTCATTATCGTTTGTGAAAAAGACCTTGAAGTAATCATGATTACCGTCTTTTTGACCCAACGCAATTATTTTTTATTGTTGTTACTATACTTAACTAACATTTACGCTACACCTTAGGGGTCGGGCGAAAAGACGCGGAGACGGTGGACGGAGACTAACAAACTCCCACTACCACAATTTTCGTATAGCCGCATTAAAAAAATTATATTTTATTTAGGTTCTTCCAAATTTGGTGTATTGATGCGATGTTGTTTCCGATTGCAAGCCTACAGGAGATAACGTTTTTCGGTAACTATTTTTCACTTAAATGACATAAATTATACACCATTTTAAAGGCAAGGAAATAATCTATGCCTCTGCTGTAACGGATTTTTAAAATATGAGTCGAGTTAAGAGAAAATAGTATCTAAACATAACCGATTTTAGGGTGACTTTCACTCAAAGAAATATTAAAAACTAAATCCAAATTTAAAAAACTATTACAGCAGAAGCCTAGATTTAAGTGTTGGCTTTCATATAGTTTTTGAAAATTATCGATAACTTATACCGTTTTTGAGAAAAACATTATGCCCCGAACTCCAAATTGGATCCAATTTTCGCGGCGCGAATGGACTCTTAAGGTACTATTACCTATTAGAAGCTCAAAAAAGGAAACATTTTTATAATTTTTTTCTACACTTTATTTATCAGATAGGGTAATCAAACTTTTTTTTTTATAGTATTAAACACCTCTTGTAGAACACAAAAAAAATATTTTTATTCCAAATCATCCGCACCTTATAGAGGGCGCCAAAATCGACCCCTTAAAAAAACACTACTCCATGGCGGATAGTTAATCTCTGGAATGGCAAGTTTAAAACATAAAAATCAAAATCGGTTTTAAAAAGGAAGCTGTCTTACACAAGAATCGACCAGAAAATTTGGAAAATTAAAAAAGAAAAAAAATGGCGGATGTTCAAAAAAAAAGTTCAAAAATCTACCTTTTTTTGATGATAATTTTTTTTTATATATTTTTTACCTAATTGCTGTTGATTCTTGTAGAGAAAGCGTTTAAACAAGCGACAAGCTGCGTGGAACACCTGCTTATATGTAAACATAAAATAGGGGAACATTTCTATTTTCTAACTATCGAGCGAGTAGATTCGGAGATAAACTGTCCGCCAGTTGAAAAAAAGTGATTTCGAGAAAAACGCGTTTAAAGTTAGCCGAGCGAGCAGCAGCTGCGTAGAACACCTACGGCAAAGTTATCGCAATAAAATATGGAACATGTTCTATATTAATGGCTAATTATCAACAGAGACAGTTTAGTATTTCAAAGAGGAGTCCGAAATCGATGTGTACTGTCAACTTCTATTAACATTTATGTGGAAAAAATCTTTTAACTAGCATTGGAGAATGAATCTCGAGGTATCAAAGTCATTCCCAATGACAATATCCGCTACGCGATTACCGCGATCCCTAACTAATAACATTGAAGACCTCCAGTCATTACTAAATAAAATCAAGAGCAAAGGTTTTGGTTTGTATAAATGTTGCCAGGCAAAACAGTGAGTGATCAGCAGAAATCAGCATATTACTCCTCTCAACATCATCGGAGAAAATATTGAGCGTGTCGCCAAATTTACCTATCTTGACGCCTCCCTAAATAAAAAGTGGGAATGTGATGAAGAAGTGAAGGGAAGAATGGGTCGCGCGAAAACAACCTTCTTTAAACTCAAGAATATACTTCTTCACAGAAATATGCCCCTACACACTTGAATACATGTGGTGCAGTGTTATGTGTGGCCTATTGTACTATACGGTATTGAAACTTGGTCACTTAAAGCCAGAACGCTAAATCGGATCAAAGCTTTTGAGATGTGGACACTACGCCGATTGCTGCATATTCCCTGGACAGCCCACACAACTAATGATGAAGTTCTACGAAGAGCTGGCATGGAAAGATATCTATTGGACACGGTAAAAAAACGTAAAGTGTCATATCTGGAGCATATACTGAGAGGACCTCGCTACTCCATACCAAAGCTAATACTGCAAGGAAATATCGAAGGTAGAAGGGGGCCAGGTCGAAAACAACACTCTCGGCTCCGCAATATAAGAAATTGGTGTGGTATACTGGATGCTGCAACCATTTTTAGACAGGCTAAGGAGGGCACCCTGGCTATTCTGTGACCATGAAATGGACAAATGATCGCCGATGTGCGGCATAGCACATGGCACCCGAAGAAGAAGAAGAAGATGGAATAAATAATTCATTCATTAATCTGTGTCTCTATTAAAACTAAAATATGTCTATCACTGATCATTTTTTTCTTAAAATAGAAAAGCTTATGTATCCTTTTTAATTCTTTTCAACAATTTCAACTGTTGAAACAACCAAAAGTAACAACTTCTTTTTATCTACCTATACCTGACAGAATTTAAAGAACAAAGTAGTTTGTAGTAATGAGTATCACATAAAGTCTAGCAATTATTTTACAGAAATGTATTATTTCTGTAGTATTAAATACAAATTAATATACTATTACCAAAAATTCTATAATAAATTTCCAAAAAAATTTTGGAGATATTTTTACCATAAATTTTAAAAATCCTTATTTATGTGTAAAACAACTTTTAAGGAAAAAAAGGGTGGAATTCTTAGCTCGACCCAAGAAAACTTTTGCCAATGGTGTTATATTCCACTTGATAGTAAGTAAATTATATTTACAAGTAATCAAAAATAATAACAGTTCAAAGTAAAAAGTGGCAAAAAAAAAAAATAATGAAAAAAAGTACAATAGCTTTTCTATTTAAAGAGAGAAAATATCAATAATTAACATATTTTAGTTTTAATAGGCGCATTTTTTTAAAATTAGTAAATAACTTTAAGTTTTTTATTATTGTATTTTGAATAAAAAAACATTCTAAATTAAATAAAAATTTTAGATCAAATTTGACAAATGGGAAATCTATTTGATTTAACTAAGCTTATGTTTTTAGGCTGAAATGACATTAACAACCCTGTAAATTGTTCTGTTTCTTGGTCAAAAATAGAATATGTTCAATATTTTTATTGTGTAAATTGACATCACAATGATGAAAATAATTTACAAGAAAATTCTTGTATGTGTAAAATGCCTCTATAAATATGAGTTCCCCATGTTTAACTTAACCTAAAACTGTTTTTACTGTATGTTTAATAATAAAATAAACAAAGTTATTTCTGGTTCTTTCTTTTAGTGGACAGAGCAGAAGAACATCTGTAACTGTTCTAAACTATGTAATTTCCAAAGTAATTTTACTCTGAGAACTAATAGGACTGAATTTTACATACCTTAAAAACTTATCCTTTGCTCTATCATCCAACTTCAATGAAGCCACTTTAAACTTTATAGTAACTATTCGGGCCATTGGATCTCTTATTGTAGGGCTGCTGTGACAATAGTCACTAGAAGTAATTTCAATAGGAAACATTTTCTCTATTTTCTCTGGACTATTTAGTTCTTTGGGCCACGGAGTACAAAACTTTTTTAAGGCTTCACACTGTCTTTTAATAACGGGTGGCGTCAGATGCAGAAAATTCGGTATTTTCATAAGCTCAGCATTGGAAAATTTGTCAGGTGGAGCACCTTTTTCAACATAACCTTGTCTGATAGGTAGGGGAACTGTTGCAGGATGAAAAGATCGAGGGCCTGGCCAAACACTGCCCCAATCTTGGTCCACAGGCATTTCATTTGTTCTAAAAATTGGGTCGAAAAAATATTTGTAGAGAATAGACCACTTTATATTTATAGTACTAGTTTAAATTACCTTGGAGGGAAGACAACTGTTTCTCTGGGTTTCCGTTTGGGAACAATTTGTCCCCTGACACTTCTAAGATTTAATGGACGAAATTCTTCTAAAAAGACATAAAAGAAGTTTAAAGAGAGTTATAAAAGAAATTACATTTTTAGTACCATTTTTGCGTGATGGTGCACTAGAATATGATGCTGCAATTTGCTTTTCAATATTTTTAAAAGCAATTCTTTCGATATTTCTTGTTAAATTCATCATTTTTGTTTGTGCAGAGCCCCTTCCTTTCGTGAATAATAGGTTAGCTACCGACATAACCTCATTTTAAATTCTTTCTTATTTTTTAAAATTGTCTATTGTCCAGCGCCGTTTACCCAGCACTCCTCTTCCGGTCATATGCTGCGATGTCGCAACATAAGCTTTCCCGGGCTTTGACGATGGAAAATCTGGATGTCAAGCTTTGTAACCCCCAGAAATTCCGACTGATTTACAACTGAATCAATGAAAGGCACAATAAACGGTGATCTAATCAAAAACTGTTACTGGTATTGTGTACAATGTACAACCATCTTGCTGTCAGTCTAACATCTCACACCGCACACGCCACCAATCCTCCGCTATAAATAGATAACCTTGTGCACAAGGTGAAATGTAAGGGCAACAAAAACTAGGCCTTAAACCACTTACAGCACTTAGCATCAGAAGAAAGACCCCCTATATTAATTGGCGACGAGTTCCCCTTCGATTTTCACGGGCAAAAACACGGTTTTTCGCGCCACTGCGGTCGATTGTCACGAAAAAGCCGGAGCTTCCAAACGCGTGATCTCATTTGATGGAAGTCAAAACGGAAGTCATCTATTCAAATTAATGACATTGGCTGCAACCTTTTTTAATTTTAGCGCCGTATAGCCAGTCCTACTTTTTCCAGTCATCTCATCCGATGTCGCAACATAAGCTTTCCTGGGCTTTGTCAGTGGAAAATCTGGACAGTCGAGCTCTGTAGTCTCCAGAAATTACGATTTATAAACAACTTAATCAAAAAAAGGCACAATTAATGATGATCAAACCAAGGACTGTTACTGGTATTGCGTACCATCAGCTTATTAATTGGCGGCGAGTTCCCCTTCGATTTTCACGAGCAAAAACACGGTTTTTCGCGCCACGATTGTCACAAATACCATTTGATGGAAGTGACATTCAAATTAATGACAAACTATTTTAAATTTAGCGCGTGATCTATTTGATGGAAGTTAAAACGGAAGTCATCTATTCAGACTTGATTGGCTGCAACCTATTTTAATTTTAGCGCCGTATAGCCAGTCCTACTTTTTCCAGTCATATCATCCAATGTCGCAACATAAGCTTTCCTGGGCTTTGTCAGTGGAAAATCTGGACAGTCGAGCTATGTAGTCCCCAGAAATTACGATTAATAAACAACTTAATCGAAAAAAGGCACAATTAATGATGATCAAACCAAGGACTGCTACTGGTATTGCGTACCATCAGCTTGCTGTCGGTCTGACGTCTCACGCTGCGCGCGCTACCATTCTTCCGTCATAGAAAGACGACTATATACTGGTATATAGTCGTTGAACTTACGTTATGTTTCTTACGCGAATTACACACGTGGGACGCCGCCATAATACAATTAGCAACTATAGATTTAAAAGATAACACACAAAAAAAATAATAATTAATTAATGAACATGAAATGATGGCTTTTCGTTTGCTTTTTTATTGTACGCAAGAGAGACGTTTTTTAACCAAGTCTAGGGCAGGATAATTTCGATGACGCTCCAATATGTATTACTATTATATTAAGTTATTAGGGAAACTCATTGTTAAGAGAACAATCGGTATTATATACCTGTACATCAACAAAAAAACTAAAGTAAGGCTCTTTAAGCATTAGCCAACTAGCCACCTTGTGAAGCCACCCTTGGCCGTCGGCTGTGCAAACAAGCATGCGGGAGAAAAAGAAGAATAAATGTAAAACCTCTCTCTCGCTCCGCGTGCTTATTGGTCAGCGTTAATTTATATGTTCTGCCGACCAATCATTACGCAAAGCAGGGTATATACCCCTTTTTGCCTACAAATCAGCACGTGGAGCGAGAGGGAAAGGTTATATTTTACACACATATTCTTCTTTTTCTCGGACCCCAGGATACGCACGGCCAAGCGGCAAGATTTCGTCCTTTGTGGTTGCCTCTAGCAGGTATATGCTCGAAAGTTGTGCTGATTCGGCGCGTTGATTGTTGATTGTGTTCGTCCCACAAAAAATTAATTAATTTCTAAGTGGACTCCAAAGCAAACACAAAAGGTAGTTTTAAACAGGTGCGGAAGCGTGGTTCAATGGTTTTTTAGTCATTTTTTTAATTAAAAGTGTATTTAACGAAAATGACCGTCGTAATTCCTGTACGGTACACGAGAAACCTTTTTCTCAGAGCTTTTTGTATAGTTTATCTATCGGCGTTCTTATCGCTGTACTTTCAAGCACCAGGTAAGCCTACTTAGTATAAACAAAATAGAAAAATTTACCGTTATTTTTAAGACCGGTCCGACTCGTGGTAACCACCATAAGGAAAGGTTACCAGAGGTTACAAAGCGTCTATTTTTACCTGTTTATGTAATTCTTCCCGTCTAATATTATATTGTTTAGGAATAAAAATAAATATTTTGTCATGTTAAGAAAAATTACTAATGTGTTTATTTTAAGAATGCGCGAAGTAATTTAATGAAATTTATTATTTACACTACAGTAAAAACAATATGTACAGGGTGTCCCATTTTCGACACTTTTATAGAGTCCCTAATTGTTAGTGCTATCAAAAAAGTAATACAGGCGTCATGTGCTTTTTTTGGGTCATTCTTAAAATGGTAAAATTAAAATTTGTAAATTTTCACTAGTTAAAAGAGATACAGAAAAATATTTTATACAAAAGTTTTCTTTTAATAAATGCTGAATAATTGCTGTTTTCAGAATAAATATACGGGGTCAGGTAAAAAAGTTATCAGGCCTAACCTCATTTTTTAAAATGGAACACCCTGTATATTTTAATTAAAAAAAAATAGCATATTAAATTTTCTTTTCAAACATATGCCATAAATGATATGGGTTTGTATGTGATTTATTTAAACTTTATTACTTTAAATCACAGTAGGATATGAAACAAAAGCTAATGTCCCAGAAACAAAACTATTTTCGAGGTCAGATAAAAAATTTATAAAAAAATATTCATTTTTTGATTTTTTTTGCCAGTGGCGTCCTACAGCAACAAGTTTCTTTAAACTTGTTTAATTAATTATCCCATACTCAGCCATTTTTCCTGCTATCCTAAAATAAAATCCTTTTTTTGGCAGCTAAATAGCAACAAAAAAGCAACACATGCTGGTGATTTTTTTTAATTTTTGGTGCGCGAGAATCGACGCAGAACAATCCCGAAAATGATTGGTAATGTCAATTCAGCCTAAATACACAGTTATAATTAAATCAAATAGGCTCCTCATTTGATAAACTTGATCAAAAATTTTAGTTTATTTCTAAAATATAATAATTTTTAGAGAAAAAATGTCCTAAAACATTTAAGATTTACAGTAAATATATGATTATTCATAAATATATGTTCTTATTAAAACTATTGTATGCCAATCACTGATATTTTCTGTCTTTAAATATAAGAATTAGCAAACCCCTTTCCATTATTTTTTGTACCCACTTTTTTCTTAATTTGAATAACCTTTATTATTTAACATTTGTTTCTGCAAATATAGAACCAAAACCCAATCAAACCCGCGACAATCAAAAGTAATAACTCCTAACATAATTTATAGAAGCTTTTTTCTAATTATTAATTTTTTTACCTCTGCAGGTTATTTTATGCTAATTCATTGACACTTTTAAATTTATTATAAGAATTAAACTCAAATTTACATTCTATTACCAAAAACCCTAAAAAAAATTTCATTAAAATTTTGGAGATAATATTCACCATAAAGTTCGGTATAGAATTCTCATATGTGTAAAACAGCTCTTAGGTACCTATGAATATCAAAAATATATTTTAATATATGCATATCATTTAAACTTTCCACAATCATTTGTTGTTAGTTTACAAGGCATATTAATAGGAAATGGCAAGATAAAAAAGTTGTTAGTAAAATGTATGCTTTTGTTATTTTTAGCAAGACATTAATTTATCATTGCAGTATTTAAATTGCATTTCTATGTACAGTAATTCTATTTTTAATAAATAATCACTATAATTACAAAGTTATAACTACATCAGATTGTATTACAAACTTCTAGTCCCTTTAGTGGATTTTATAAATTTTGACATTTAGTGAAGTTATTAAGGGGAGGGGTTACATTAATTCGTGCAAAAAAGGCACAATTTTGCGATTTTTTTTTGACGACATAGTTAAAATGTATCTAATGAAACTAATGCTACATTAAAGTATAACATTTGAAGAATATTAAGTATTTTTAATATCTTTTTCATTCAGAAAATTAATTTAAAAAAATGCAAAAAAATTTAAATACGCTTCCCCCCCTTAAAAAAATTGACAAAAAACCTTAAGTACAGGGTCTTTGATTATATTTACGGGTCATCTGGAGCCTTTATTTTTGAAGATAGAAAAAAAAATTATATAAAAATGATTTTCTTCCATATTATCTTTTAAAATTATCATTAAAAAATTTTTGCATTAAAAAAATGGAAAAATATAGGCAACTTTAAGTTTTTTGAATAGAACACCCTGTATATTATGCTCTACAATTAAAGATCTTTTTTTTTTTGATTTCAAATATATATACATTGATGATATTTAGGTAAACCATTTTTGAGATATTATATTATAAAAATTAAAAAAAAAATCTCATTACTGTCAAGAAAGCCATAAAAACAATAAAATTGTAATATTGTAAGACATAATAATTTTATTGTTTTTATATTGTAAAAAGTTAAAATTAATTATTTTAACATATAAAAATTCTATTTACCGACGAGTTTTCCTTCACTATAGCAGGAATATTTAATCGTAAAAATTAAAATTATTGGTCCAAAGAAAACCCTCACGAAATTCTAAATTCATCAACATAACAATTTATTTATAATTTAAGCTAAAAAATTTCAAAGATGGTTTATCCAAATATCATCAATGTATATATATTTGAAATTAAAAAAAAAAAATCTTTGGTTGTAGCGCATAATATATAGGGTGTTCCATATGAAAAAGTTGTTGTGGGTCATATTTTTTCCCTTTTTTTTAAAGTGA